>VXBU01007356.1:114782-118249 GCA_013400315.1 Bombycilla garrulus
AACCCTAATTTTTAGTTTATGTATACACTGAAAATAGCAACAACAATAAAAATAAGCTTTTGTAGCAGACATATTCCATCTTCACTATTTTGCTACCTTTGGTAAATTACTGGGGCAGATCTTGAAGTTAAAAACCCATGTTTAGAAATAAGTGCACGCTTCACCCACTAAATATAGCAGCAGACTGTGTGCCCCTACGCAAAAACATTCTCATATCTAGTTTTAACTTTACATATAAAAATAACTTGGAGAAAATACAAAAAAACATTTTATTTTAACATGAAAATATCACAAAAATTAGTAAGCCTGAGATGTAGGGTTTTGGTGAAAAACAAGAGGCTTGTAGTGTTTTGGCTGCTGATAAAGATGCATGTATTGATAGCTGGGGTGAAAAGCAGAAGAATGCACTTATTTCTTCTGCATGTCAGTATCTTCAAACACAGTAAGCCACATGCACCCTTCTCTCCTTATGTAGATGCTGGTTCACCATGTTTAATTCCAGCGGAAGTGGATCTGACGCGGGCGGTCAGCCCCCTCCTTTACCAATGGCTTATGGAATTCACGTCCTGCACGAGAGTGGATATTTGCCCAACAAAACTCACAGTAATACTGCAGGCAAGTGACATTGGCACAAAAGAAAGGAGCAAACTTCCCACCGCACCGTGCACCCTGGCACTCGTCACACATCTGGTCATCCAACACGTATGGCTTTACCTCCACCTGTTGGAGTGAAACAGAAACAATTCGTGTTAATAACTGCTTCTACTTGAAGTTGTATGAAGGCATTAATTTTTCTCTTGTTTAAAAAAGTACCCCCAAAAAAACCCTGAGGTCTGCAATCAGTCGTATTCACACCTTTATATAACTGCTAAGTTATTACTTGTTATCTTTTATCACCTACAGATCCATCCATACTGCAGAACATTTCAAGGCAGATCTTTAGAAGTAGACTGTGCATGTATTAAACAGCTACATCAGAAACTTCCCCTAATTTACCCTGGGAGAGTGTTCTTTGCAAACAATATTATGGATGTATGTGTAGAAGAAAACCAAACCACTCAAAGGTCTCCCAGCAGGAGGTCAACATGACAATTAATTTTACATGGCTCAGCAAAAAAATAGCTAAACATATGAGACTACCCTTTAATGCAGATTTTTTTTTTTTAAAGTACAAGTGTCTGCATGTACTACATTTGTGTGCAAATTAAAAGTACTTTCTGTATGCTGTAGTGCAGATCTTTCAGCAGAGCTGTTCACCATAAATTCACTCCTTATTTTTAAAATATCGTTAAACTACCCTACCAGTTTTGGCAAACAATTACTTTTTCTGTGGTTTTGAGCTGTACAGGAATTTGTATTCAATAAAATTCTGAAAATATTTTTTAAAGACCATTTTGCAAGTCCACAGACAGCTACAAACACCTGTCTTACACAGCTTTTATCTCCCAAACTCATCTGACTGCCAGAATGGAAAAGTGGCAGGAGTCCAGTGGTAAACATGCATTATGTCTCTGCATAACTGTACTGCTACAGACGGTGATCAGACAGGAAGAAGTACTTCATAATAAAACACAAAATGAGTTGACGCGGTCATTGAGGAATGTATTGTTGTACTCCACATTTTTCTCACTGCTGCATGAGAGTTTTTTTTCCTCTAGATACTCAAAGCTCAGAAGATCGCTACATATAGACATTGACTGTGTGCTCTATACTCAGAATATGCCTGAAATATTAAGAACCTCAAAATGGTACTTTTCTTCAATGTATCTCCAGAGGAAAAAATTTACACATCCAGCTCCCCACCCAGGAGTTTTATAGCCAAATAGGCTTCATGTTCTTAGCTTCAGAAGTAGAGGCCATCCTTAGAAGTGCCAGAGTATGCTGGCATACTGGTATAAATATCTATATTCAGTAGGATTCCTACTTTTTATTTCACTACAATGACCTGCCTTATCACCAATTACACTCAAACTTTCTAATAAACATGTACCTTATGCAGTAACTGTGTCTGTGGCTCAGAGTTACTGAAAGCATGAAGCAGCATTTATTTCAAGCTTCAGTGCACTAATGCACCAAGATAGGTACGAAGATGATTTCAAAAATATTAGAGAAACACTTTGGGGAATGGAAATATTACATGACATGGATGCAGACTGCTGGCATATGAAAGTTAACAGTATTTTAACAAATTGTTTGGAGTTGAAACTCCAAACAATAAGTTCATAGACAACGTTCGTACATGATAAAACAGGATGAGGAGTACTTTGCTGACAAAAAACATCTGTCAGAAAAACTAAATATACCTACACATCAAAAGAAGTAGAGAGAAGCTACAAAGAACTTAGTTAAGGAAGAAGTTTAAGTTCATAGACAACGTTCGTCAAGTGACTGTGGCACTAAGATTTCCAATTAAGGTAGGAAAAGGTATGTGCAAAAAAATGCTATGAATACTTTGAACTGAAGTTCAGAAGCATAAACAGGTGAACTGCAAAATTTAGCAACTGAAAAAGAACTTCTATACTGACAAATCTGGTTATGAAAAGAATGTGAAAGGACAGCAGACCTACAGAAACTGGATACAACTGGTATGGAAAGGCAATGCTGACATAAAGGGCAGAACAGGCTCTGCCTCGAGGACTTCAGGGAGGTACAGACCTTCCTGGGCAGCATACACGAACACCTCAGGTGAAGGCAGTACCCAAAGCAGGACTATCCTCTACAGAACTAGTGGCTTACAGATTTATACCCAATGCTTTCTCATGTATAAATCAGCAGTAATACTGATTTCCAGAATATTTTCAAAGCTTGAAAAGGCATTAGTGTAAAATTTCTATGGAGGTAAAAAACTACTTCTGAAGATAGCCTTTTTTCATATATTCAGCTAAGATTCAAGATTTTCCCTAAAATTATGCTCTTCTCAATGACTCCTCAGTAATGTAAATAACTGGGTGGTAATAAATATATGTAAATACAAATAAATATTGACCTTATGGTTTAATTAAAGATGATTTTAAAAAATAAAGATTTACCCTCCTCTCAGATAAATAAAGAAGTTTATAAACCCTCCCCATCACAGGACTTAAACACAAATTTAATAAAATAGTTAAGATTTAGCACTGCTGTATTTTGCCAGTGAAATACTTCAGGACTAGCACACATTTCTTAAAATATGAAAAACTGAGGATGGTAATAAAAATATTGAAATCCCAAATTTAAGAGAACATTTGAGTTAATAAATAAATTTTTTAAGTGTTAGAAAAGCAACACTAAAGAAAGAATGTAAGTTCTATCAAAAAAGGAACTTTAAGAAGTCATATATTTAAAAAGGAAACCTAGATCTTCCTGCCTTTTCATCTCAACCTCTCCAACCCATGAACAGCTGTCTCCAGATACTAACTATGCCTGGAAAGGGCTGTTTGAATTGTTTTGGTACTTGGTTTGTAGGTTTTTTTTGGTTTTTTTTTTTT
>VXBU01007356.1:118296-160638 GCA_013400315.1 Bombycilla garrulus
TTTTGTGTTTTTTTTTTTTTTGGTAATTTGTAATTGAAGAAATCATTGCATACTATTTTTATAAATTAAGTTTCAAAGGATGCAAGTCAAATACTGTGCTTCTCAGATCCAGCACTGGGGTAGATTTTGTGTTGGTTTTTCTTTTCCCCCAAGCTCCAAGAGGTCTTCAGTCCATCCCACCTTAAGAACTGCAGTGTTCCATCACCTGTTAACAACCTACATCCTTTTCTCTGCAAAAAGCAAGCAATGCCATTTCAGATACCTGCTCGGCATCCAAAGAGCCCTTAAGATCTCTGCTGACCTATCATAAAAAAACCCCACAAAACAGCAGAAGAGTGTATGTGCGACTGCAGCCTCCAAAGTCAGGATCATGCCTTCTCTTACAAGATGGCACTGCCAGTGTACCATACACCTCTCTACTGCAATGGACACACTCCTGTGGGAAGACCAAGATAAAAGCTCCCTATGGTTTACAAGGTACAAGTACATGTCTCCCACTTCTTGGGCACAACTCCATGTCTCAATTTTCACGTCAGATGCCTTCACAGACACATCCTCTAGACAGTTGCTGAAAGAAACTCAGTAACACTGAATTCTGAAGTAAAAGACCCATTTAGCATTGTTTTAGAGGAAATTCTGGATTCTGGTCCTTACTCCCATTTTGTCCAAATACTCAAATGCAAGATGATTAACGGTTTTATTTCCCCTCACCCAATCCCGGTGTCAAGGCCATTTTTTCTGTTACGTAAGTATCCAAAAGGCAGTTGTAAGTCAAAGACAGCTGCAAGTCACAAGGATAACAATCCCATGACCAAAACGTAGCCATTGCATCTTAATTTGAAGCCTAGATGACTACCCACATCCACACCCACCCATCCTCTGGGAAGGACCATGTTTGGGGATTTCAGCTCATAAGGCAAGAAGTATTTGAGACACATATGTAAAGCTGAATTAGTCTGCCAATTTGAAAGGAGAGAAGCATATCCTGCCTCCCTAGAGCAGGCTTCTGTTAACTGTACTACTTTCTTTTCCCCATGTCATTGATCTGTAGAGGAGATTGGACCTTGAACTTGAACTACTTTACATACTCGACCCTCCTTCCAGTAAGACCTTAATATTTGGGTTTTTTTAAGAACACCTATTTAATGCCAGATTATCTTTGCAGCTCTTGACATCAAAACTAGTGACCCTTAAAACTGACATAATTTAGATGCCAGTTCTCTTTGCTACTCTTATACTTCTTATTAGGAATAATGAAGCTCACTAGTCTTCTTAATATAAGTTAGTTTTATTTTTCCTAAGAACAAGCATCTGTAGCAAATAGAAATATGCATTTTTAAGTACTAAGAAGACTTTCAAATAGAAAAAATAAGAATTTTTGTATTTTAGGTGTTGAGTCTGACCAGCTTTCTGAGCAGTGATAATTATGGCTGAAATTCAGGGCAGTTCTAAGTAACATGCTAATCTGAAGCAAATGAATATTTGAGTTTCTTTTGAATGGAATTATCAGAGTACTTGGTTTCATTAGAACATAGGAGAGAGAGCGAGATTTTCAAGCTTTTTGCCCATACACAACAAAACCAGGAACTCCAGAACAAGAAGAACGTATGGTCCAACATATATCAAAGGAACAAACTGCTGCTCTGTGGAAACGTGTTGTTCATTTGGGGGCATTCAGGCATACTCCTGAAAGTAGTGGAGGAGCTACGTGAATGTTAAAAAAAATATAGAAGCTGGCTTGAAAGCAAATCACATACAATGCTACCACACTCTGAGAAGTTTCCTTATAGAACAAAACTATTCTTTTTAATTTCTGTGCAACTTACTCGTTTATCAATATCGCCATGCTGAAGTTGAACAAACCGAGCACTGATGGCAGCAATGTAACTCTGCTGATTGGAAAAAGCAACACGTCCAGCACCTTTTGGGTATTTCAGCTCAGGGTCAGTGTCAATTCCTGCGTAACAAACTCCCCCGTAGAGACGGTCCATTATCATCGCCAATTCCACTGTTAAGAAACAAAAAAGCATTTATTCAAACTATTTTTACAGTACAAACTTAGTATGCTCATGTCTAAAACTACTAGAAAAGGTAATTTTAATTATTAATTTTGCAAGAGCCAATGGAACAGTAATAACAAAATTAATAATTAATAAAGAAATAATATTAAATAAGCTATTAATTACTCAGCAGACAGATCTTTCACACTACGGGTAAATATACCCAAGGAACAATGCAACTGTATGTTCTTGATAACCTGGAACTGGAATTCCAGGGCAGTTTTCTTCACAGGATTACCAGAAAAGATTTTTTGGCCAGCCATTGGAACGTAAGCTGTATAAAATAGATCCTCAAGCCACAAATTCCTTGGTACGTGTTCTCTGACTGTCCTACTGCTCTACAGCCTACTCAAATTTAAAGATGCAGTTAGCATCTTTTCATCAGCCACACAGAATTTGATTATCCCTACAGTGCTACACTTACCATAGATACTGAAGTTCAGAGAAACAAAAATTTCAAATTTTACAGATCAAGTACCCTGGCGATCCTCTGACTGCCAGATTATACTGAATTCAGTTGCAATTCACTGGGGTGAAAAACACTGTTTTTTCAGAATTAGCATCCTCTGTATTAGGATGTAGAGGTGTTAGCAGTCCTTGATGTTCAATAGCTGTTTGAAAAGTCTCCTTAACTTTTACTACTTTTGTGAAGTCATTATTCTTATTTCACAATGCCATAAAAGCTTCATTTTCACATACACAGGGCATTTGTGAGCTGAGTGTAAGAATGCATCCATTAAACTTATCACAGACATTCAGCACAGTAATATGGAGCACTGGACTGAATTTAAAGAAAAATTAATCTGCAGTTGGAACATGCTCTATTTACGTTCATTTACAGAGCTTGTATTACAGTCAAAATAGAGTCTTAAAAGTAAAATACCAAAAAAGCTTGAGCATTGCAGGTCCAAGAATAAAAAATTAAGATCCTATGTATCTCAAATTTGCAGTATTGCTTCTTGGTTTTCTTACATCTTTCATGTAAAAGCTTATCCTTCTCTAAGAATAAAATTACTAACTATGAAAGACGAATGAAATCCAGAAGTCATTCTAACAACAAAGGGGATAAAACCTCTGTATGGTATGGTTCTACTTCCAACATTCGCTGCAACCTACTTACTAGAAAGCCACCTAAAACATTGTAAAAGGCTACTGCAGCCAAAATGAAAAAGCAGACTGTCCAGGCCGTACATCAACCACTCCACAGCTACAGAAGCATTTATTTTTTCCTTCATGCCGCTGGCAAGCGTCTAGAAAAAGCCCTGCAATCCCATACAATGTTGTGCCATAAAGATTGTGCTAGCTCTCTGAATTTGTTCCTTTTTCCTCTGGATTGGACACAACATGCCTACTTTGTCAAGTACTCTATCACCTGTGTTTGTGCGTGTAACCTGACAGCAGGAGAGTAGCTAATGCGCAATGACAAGCAAGTACATATACCACTCCATAGCCATGGAGCAGGGCAGAGATGTTTCCATAGCACTATTTTAAAACCAAACTTTGTTTTATGCCTTGTGACACAGCTTACACTACAGCTATAAAGAAGTAACACTTTCCAGTAAATCTCAGCTATGATTTATGGACAAAATCGGACAGTTAAAAAAATTAAAAATACTGCAGTTAAAATTACCAAGACTGTTCAATATATATATACATATATATATAAAACTATATCTATCCATACATAGCTAGAGAAATTTATGCATGGTACATATTATTTCTAATAATTTCTTACTTTAAAAAATTGCCACAGATTCTACTTACCAGCTCGTAACGGTCTAGGGACTCCTCCAACAAAAATTGTTTTCCGAGGATCAAGTGGCTGCGAACCATCCATCACAAAGTCACTATCACTCAGATTCCAGGGACGGATCTGAACCTATTAAATTAGGAAAGAACATAGTATCCTACTTTAGGTTTCACTACAATGTGGAAATATGTTCATCAGCCTATATAAATTGTCAGTCATAATCTCATTACTATAGCATGTCCAGGTGCTTTGTTTTAATCCTATTAATTCAAAATACTACCATTTTAAAATAAGCCAAGTGTTCCAGATGTTGAGCTCTGCCAACAGTAGTTTACTTTTGACTTTTTTCATCTTCAAAATTTCCAATGCTGCTTTAGACAGATGGCAGCCATAGCCTGCAGGCCACTGACTATGTACTTACTGGCTTGTCCTTGATAGTGGGGCTGGAAACACAGAGATAGAGCTTTCCATCCTCTTCAATGCAGGCATCAATCAGGGCCTGAACAGAACTCTCTTCTTGGAACAGGAGGAACGCGTAACCTGGGAAAAAACCCAAACACATTGATATATTTTCTCTTATCTTTATTTTACAGAATCATCCTTTCCACTTATTTTTCCATAATAAAAAAGAAAGTAAAACCAATTCTTTCATATTTGTAATCTTTAACTATGTACTATATTGCCATAATTAACAGAACTTCCACCTGTAAAATGATTGTCACAGGAGACTAATTGTAAGTCTAGGCTAAACATCATCCACTGGCTGCAATGGACATTATACAATGAAAATCCTACTTGGCACAAAGGACTAATCTCTATTCTGGAGATTAGATCAAAGTATTTTATTACATAAGCGACCCAGCAAACCTTTCAAACATTACAAAAAAAAAATTAAAATGCTTATTTAATACTACATTAAACCAAACAGTCAGACAAGCAAAGAACCTGACACAGTACTTTCACAGTTACAGTATGAGATATACTATATTTGTTACTTTACAAATTACTCAATAGTATAATTATGGTTGTATAATAAAACAAACTTTAAAGGGACCATAACTCAGACTTCTTTCTGAAATTACTACCAAGTTTAGAATTTTCACATGAAATTATGTTTTATGACTGCGATGGAGAAGTAAATGCTGAAGCAGCTGCTCTAGAGTAGGCTTGGGTAAAAGGGAATATGGATGTATCACCAAGCCCTTTGGAAGTCTTGCTGCATTTCTGAGAGAAGCTAATTAATCACCAGCCACTTCTTGCAAACAGACACTGTAGGTCATCAAGGTAAAGGCAGTCGGGCGTACCTTGAAGTCCATTAAAGAATCACTGCATTAACAATGTAAGATTCAAGAAAGAAATGCACAACTGATTTTAGACACGTGGGAACAAGAACAGGATTTTACGAAAAAGCTATAAGGTCTACACTGATTTTTCTAATAAGCTGTACCTTATTTCTTACCCCTCGTACCACAGTCCCATCACATCTACAAAAATGGGACACATGACAGGATTTTGTGTATTCTCTATTTTTATGTGAATATTAATTAGTTTCATAATAAATATGTCACAGAGAATCTTTGGACTTGGGCTGAAGCACTTTCTTGTGAAGTCTATTCTTCACTGCTGAACCGTAACTTTTTTAACGTTGAGCTGTTTAATTTAAGCTTAATCAGTAATAATTTACATGCAAAATCTGTTTTAATGAGGATATATTTCACTATTTCTCATAGAATTTAAAATCCATGTATTACCCAGACAAAACTCAGTGAACGAGGGCATGTGCCAACTGGCATGGGTGAGGCAAGCTCCATGAAACTGTCCTTACTTGGTCAGAAGCTGGGCACACACATACCAGTTTCAACGGAGAGCTCAGCACAAGCATGAAGGGACAGCAAAAACTTGATTAATCAAAGGGAGGGTTAGTTTCACATGACACTGTCTAAGGAATCAGACATACAAAGATTCTCCGGACAGCAGTTTTTCATCAGTTCTTCTCCTAATGCAGCTCAAAGGTACTGCGATATAGCTGCAGATACACAAGGTTGGTAAGTGCCTCCATATAATCTACCACCTCTATGTATGCAGCTATTAATATGCTTGACTGCAGCAACTTGCAAAAAGATTCAAGTACAATTTGCAGAAAATTCAAGTACAAGAATTCAAGGAGTGATAAGGATTATTACAGATTTCACAGAATATTCTGAGCTGGAGGGGACGCACAAAGATCACCGAGTCCATATCTTAAGTGAATGGCCCATATAGGGATTGAATTCACAACTTGGATTCATATTAGCACCATGCTCTAAACAACTGGGCTAATCTTAGGGTAACTCCACACTACCACTCCTGACTTGGCAAGGACAGCAATAGAAAAAACATATGTTAATACTGCCTTCTCAACCTCATCTAAAAAAACGTACTCATGTCTTGGTTTATCTCACTTAATTAAAAGCCTCAGAAAGCCTTGTGTCATGAGCTCAGCTGTACTACTCCCCTCTGAAGAAAAAGCTAGGGTATAGCCTGTACCATCAAACTGGTCTGTCTATAGTTTTGCTCCACAGCTCTAGATCTTCAACGATTTACAATGCTCACTTAAGAGATGGAGTGGTGAGCACTGGGACAGAAAGCCCATCAGGTAAGTTTGAAAAGCCTAGATGTTTGAAGAGTCCTACCAAATTAAAACATTCCATTTTTTTTTGGTATTCATTATATAAAGAACAAATTGAAAGCAAAGCAAAGTAGATTCATGCTAACATGATTTTCTTAGGAAGGAAGAAAATTCTTTATTTCACAGTAATAAAGTTTACCAGAGGGAAAAATGATGCTTCTTGTTATGCATATTCTGTTTAGAAATCAGAGAGCAGCTTTAAGGTATATCAACGTCCAGCTAACGACTTTCACTAATGGCTTAGAGAAGAAAATCAGTGCAAGCCAGCACAGCACTGTCTATGTAGTGACATGCCAGTGACTGCAGTGGTATTTTGTGCTGGGGCTCATTCCTCTACTGTCCTGACAGACTTTCCACAGTAGACACTAAATGGCCTCAGTATAGTGCAATTCTTGCCTAGAGAATGCTATGTCTTAACTTAAGCCAGAAAGAATCAGTCCAAGCTGCAGGCTAACACATACAATGGATCTACATAACCCACCTTTCAGTTTTTCATTTTGTCATCTTTGATGGAGAATAAACTTCTAAACACATGTGAGGTGAAAAAATATGGTGCTGCACTGTATTTGTGAGACCCATGTATGTAATCTTTTAAATATCCTCAGTCGGGGTAAATGAATCAAGCTCAATGTGCTTATGTTACAGTGACCTGAACTGCCCTCCATCTTTCACTGGCTGTACTGGCCAGATTCACACTGATTAAAAGAAGCTTAGACACTAATCACACATGAAGATACCTACAGTTACTTGCCTGAATCCTCAGTTTGATCCTATTCAGTATGATCAAATTAGCCGGTAACAAGTTCAACAAAACTTGTATGGACCTAGGGTTTTGCTTCTGAAACCAGAAGCAGACCATTTCCAGTCTGAATTTTTCAGGTAGTCAGCTCTGAGTTAGCAATTGGGAACATTGAAGAAAAAAGTTACTGCACAACTGTTGTGACACAAGGCACCAGAAACAACCAGTTAGAAAAGGCTGGGGATGCTGTCCTGTTAAAATCAGATTATCCTGTGAGACAGACTATAAATACTTCAGAGGACACAAACAACTGGACATATTCTGGAAGGCATTTTTTGAATTTCCATATCCTTATTGCAGCATTTCTTTGAGAACTTCATTATCACAAGGAGGAGTCTTCAACCCAGCAAGTTACTTTGGACATCTGTATTGTTTCATAAATAAGTGTATTTGCCAACTACGTAATAACATGAGTTATGATAAACAGTGGCAAGTCAGAAAGGAAGGAATTCTACATTACAGTTGGCAGATCACTGTTAGCGACTTTGTACTTTGAGCTCAACTGAGGGTTTTTTTCAGAACAGAGCTTCCTTGTAAGATCAGTGTAAAGTTGTAAAAATTCCTATTATGTTTGGCTCTAATTTTGTGGTGAACCAACACAAAACGTAATTAGTTAAGAACAAGCAGTTGGTGTTTCTCAGGAGGCAGCCAGCCTTGATGGATCAAGACACTTTCTGAATTTCTTTCAGCAAGGAAACATTTATTATGAACTTGGCCTTCCCTCAGAGGCTTGTGTAAGCAGAGAGCTTGGAAGGAAGCACAGCCTGTAAAAACTGAACAGTAAAAAAAAGAAAAAAATCAAAAACCAGGCTGCATTAGTTTACAACAGAGAAGACATACTAATCAGTTCAGAACGGCCTAATTCTGAGATGTCTTTGGAAAGCAATACTATGGCAAACCTCTAATGAAACTGAAAAAAGTAAAATATAGACACTAAATTAATTTAGTGCAGAGTAACAATTTAGAAAATGGAGATTGAAAACAATAAAAAACATTGATTCCCTTAACTTATATAGTATATATTTCTCAACTGTTAATTACTGACTGATGTCAAAGCTTTATTTTGCCTATCCTTAGCCTTATCCTTATGATTTCAGACATCTTATGAATATATGTGTACATGGTTCTTGTCTGTCCACACAAGTAATACTAATGGAAGACAGCTTTTAATGAAATTCTTCTACAAAATAATCATGGGTCATATGTATTGCATTGAACAAAAGATATATGGACAACTCTGCAGTTGTAGGTTTCCAGAGTATTTACAAAGAAAAATCTACACTGTATTTTAAATGTGTTAGGCTAGATACAGAAATACTGATTAATGCAGCAAACTGAAAATTAGGCTAACATGTAAAGATAGAAGAACAGTAAATGCTTTTATTTTTCAAGTAAGGATCAGTTAATCATCGGAAATCAACTTAGCACTTAAGTTGCAAATGTTTCCTGAATTAATTAGACCAACACACTGAAGTTCTTCTATTTGTATTCCCTGCCTTTAAAAAGCTCTGCTTATAACACAGTTTGAATTTTTTCTTACTGTGGCAATTATAAACAACCCAACTATATCAAAAAGCTTTATCGAATAAGGAAGTCTGGAAATACATCCTTAAGATGTTCAGATGCTGAGACAGGACTATCTCCTTGGAAACGAATGCCAGAATCCATTCCTTTCAGGTAAGAATATATTACATCTTCTGTCCTCTATATATTCATCACAGACTCTGTGAGATGCATCTTCTTCAAAGAGTTCCTTGGGAATTTCTCTTGGTAATTTATGAAGAGAGATGCACTCTTTAAGATAATCAAATTTAACTTGACAGTGTCTTTGTGTGCTGGGCTGACAAGCAAAGAAGTCAAAGTCTCTTTGTTTGTCTTCGTATTTCCATGTAGCATTCATAAATGCTATTCAAATGCTCTCAATTCCATTTCCCACTCTTTAGAGGGCCCGTCGGGGATAATAATCCTGTCTTTTCTTTTCCCTAGCATAAATGCACAGATAAATAAAGAATCAGTTTACAAAAGAACCATGCCTACATTTGCCACTTCCACAGAAGGAATGATTTGCTGCATTCCTTACAAAATCAAGAATCTCTGCATTGCTTTCATGTCTGGATCATACTTTTGCAATTATTTTATATGTAACAATACATGACTGTACATGTACAGAGATACTCTAGATATCCTTAATCTACAGAATGGTTTATCCAAAACTTTATAAGCAAGAGTAAAAAATCTATTCTAACAACAACACTAGAAATAATAATAATAAAAAAAGTCAATATTTAATCATTTATCAAAAAGATTAGAACTTCAACAGGAAGTTCACATCCTAAAAGCAGAAGATGCACAGTATTTGATTATCTTGACGGATAAGCAAAAGCATCCTTCTGCATCCCGTCTTTAACTTTCTAGGAAAATATTTATCCAAGACTTTGTCTTAAAAAATTTGATCAAATTTCAGTTTTGGAAACTAGACAGAAATGCAAATACAGAACTGAAGATCAATGATGCATACAACTACAGAGTGTTGACCTGATCAGGGTTCAGTAACAAAACAACAGGTTTCAGACTCAGTACGTAAAGGAACCATACCTGGACTTGCACTGAAACAACAGATGTACCTGTTCACAGGGACTCTACATTATACCCTTTGAAAAAAGATGAGACTGTTTCTCAGAGCAAGATTTGCACTCCGAGACAGGTCAAAACCTTCTAATTCTCTTACCTTTTGGTGGAAAATAGGACTTGCTCTCTGCTTTGTGAGGCCAGTCCACTACCAAGGGCCCAAATCGTCTGAAGCTGGCAGTAATTTCATCTAAAAACATGTACAATAGTTGCAATTAAAGTAAATGACATAACTCAATGAAAAAATGCTATCAAGAAAAGACCTTTGTTTCAAGCAAAGACTGACATTCATGTGAAAAAAAACCAGAACAAAATTTTCAAGTTTCATAAACAAAAAACTTAAATAGATGCATCTTCCAAAAGGTTAATATTTACACAATATATTTTTGGTGATTTTAACCTTACTTTTTTATTAATTGCCTAAAAACAGCAGCATTTCAGAAGTATATGGGCAACTAAAGCCATTCATGAAATGTGTGGTACTTCCCTAAATTCAAATCAGAATCAAATCAATTTCCTATTTAGCGATGTACAGTTCAGAGCTTTGTAAATTGATATTTATATAGCAAGTAACACCACAATTAACATGCTAGCAGTTTCCTATATAGAGGATATCTGCCCTATAACAGACACTATGCATGTATTAGAGACAGAAATTTAAAACTGTTTATTTAGAGGTGCTTCCAACAACCACAAATAGCCTTATTGCAAAATCTACTATGCCCCTTGCACAACTTTATGAGTTCTTTTTATCCCAGCCACACATACATGTCAGTGACTGGAAAAGCCTTGGCCATGGGTTAAAAATACTCTAAAATATATAAAAGCAGCAACTCAAACACAAGTATGCTCAATTTCTTTTAGTCATCATATGAACAGGGAGGAGAGAAATAAAATGTATTTCCACGTGTTTTTGTTTAGCATTTGTATTCCAGGCAACTGTGCTGAAGTGTATCAAAATAAATCCCTTACTAGATTGCAGGAGAGCACCTCAATGAAAATGGAACCAAAATCTGGTCTTTTCATGTCTGAAAGTTAATTAAACCTAGTGATCTTATTTGGTTTCCATGTTATTCTAGGATTACCATGAACCTCCTAAAGGGACTTTTGTTTACATCAGCAAGTTAACATGCAATTTACATTTATCTACACAGGAGAAACCTCATATTAAACAGCACAATTACTTCAAATCACCACTGGTGTATGCAGCAATTTCAACTCCTTAACAATCTGAGTTTCTGTAGTACAGTCTCTGTTCAATGCATCAAGAGTGCTCTGCCTAAGTTTCTCTATTTCTCATCAGCAATAACATTAACCTTTCTATATCACGGCTGAGATCTTCAGGTAATAGTAAAATACAGTAAGAAATTCATTTATGAATAGAAAGTTCTTATGAATACAGAATAAAGAAGGCACAGATAGGTGAGGGCTAAGACCTATTTGAAAGGAATATGCTAGATAAGCAGGAGCACGCTCTCCAAGCATTGCATGCAACTGTAATCTGCAAGTGCAGAATGAGAAACAACTGCACCATCCCAAAACCAAAAGACATGATACTAAGCTTAACACACTCATCAACTTACATAACAAAAATACAGTTTCCACCTTTTGTACAACATTATTTTGCCGAGTGGCTTGTTTTTACTATGTAAGTCAGGTTTTTCATGACCTCCTTCTGTCTCTCCCTCCAAACTTAGTCTGCTTGGTTTTCAGGCAGCTCACCTTCATCAATATCCGGTGGAAGACCTCCAACGAACACTTTCCGAGAAAAACGCTCGATTCGCTCTCCGTTCTGATGGGCTGAATAGCAGGTAGGGGAATTCAAGACCCCAACTTGATCACTGTGCCCATCGTCCAGCAAGCCATCATCTATTGGGAAGAGGGAAGAACGGCCTTAAAAAGAAAAGACAATAACATACATTAAAATAATTTTGTGGCAGTACATGGTTATGTAATTTTAGGGAAAGAGGGAACAGCAGTCTGGAGAGACAAAATGAAACCACCAAGATATTAGAAAAGTTCACATTAGTTTAAAAAAAAAATAGGACAATGAAGAAAACATTAAACTCCAAAATGGAATTTCAAGAATGCAAGCTGAAGTACAATAATACTTCATATTGCAAATATGGTAGTTTCTCTGTTGTATCCAGTAGAAAAGTGGTAATTTTGTTTTAAATAAAGCATCTTATTTATGAAAATATTACAGATTGCTTAAGTGAGTTTTGTTAGTCTGCCTCTGGTTTAGCTTCAAGTTAAACTGATACCTTCCTCCACCTGAATGACTACAGTGTCTAAAACCCTTAAAATTTAATTGAACAGGGAAACGGAAACATCCTGACCCCAAAACCAAGTTTCAAACATGTATTTCTAAAGGTATTGGGTGCTGCTAACATAAGAACATATTCAATTTCTAAGAAAGTAAAAGGGAATTTTAATAAATGTGCAAAATGTAACACTTGAAAGATGAGTCACAATGCTGATTTATCCTTCTCACTCTCAATTTACCACAGTTTTGGAGGGAAGCCTTGTGGTGGTTCCTAACATGGAGTAATCAGCAGTAAATTTACCATTATCCTGAAAAGCAAGTGTAAAATCTGAGAAGTTCATAGGATGGCTTTGCAAATGCAATCTGACCCAAACAGACAGAGGCCTGAGGGAAGTGAAAATATGGTAATTCTGTCCCATGTATTTCTTCCCTATTTCATATTTACAAATTCTATAGAACAAAAAAAAAAAATTCAGAAGGCCAGGATATTTATCTTCGCATATTCAATCTTGTATTGCTTTAGTCAGCAACATTAAGATTAGTAATAGTTTCAAATTCAGAAATCTGTCTTGTAACTGCAAAAAGCCCCAAAAGAGAGAATTCGTGAAGCAAAACAGGTAGTCCACATCACCATTTCTTCAGAAATGCCATTTTTCTTGTTTGTCACTCATTAAAAAAAAAAAAAATTCATTAATTCAACTGCTTTCCCAAAAGAAGCAAGAAAGCCAAACCAAAAGACAACCTAGCACACTTTCGGAAAGCAAGTTACTTTTTCATTTCAAATAGACTTCTTCCAGATTCACCCACTGAAAACCCATAGGCAGGTCCAGTAGGTTCCTGACAGCTGAGTCCACAGTAACTTGGCTGTGAGCAATACTGCAGTCTTTAATTCTCCCCACTCAGGGGAACACTACCAGCAAAGCCTGGTAGGAACACCAGCAGATCCAATGCTGACCAGCTGGAGGTTGTTAGCAGTAGGAAAGCCCATCAGTTCCATAAGACCACCTAAGAATCAGGTGGTTAAAAGACAAGGGTGGAGACAGCAAATACTACGACCAGTAACCTATGCTATGGTAATGTCTATTGACCCTGATGCGGTATCTCAACAAAAAAAACTGAATGAAAGCACAGGACGATATTAAACAACCAAATATCATAAAGTATCACAAGGAGCACAAAATTAAAAGCAGGACTGCAGGATTGTATCAAGTAAAAAGACTGTTAACTACATCATTTTTATGGTGGCATATCTGTGTCTTCAGCAGGCATCTGACAGAGAAGAGTACAGCAAATGCAGAAAGCTGTAGTAGGCTGCTCCTCCCTTCCATTAGGACTGGTGATAGGTGTGTTTGAGAATGACTAGTGGGGAGCAAGAGATGCTTGGTCTTGTAAGGACACATTCAACAGGTCTGCAACAGACCAGCAGAGTTGCCTTAGAAAGTGGAAGCATGTAGCCGCTGCTCGATGGGACAGAGAAGTGAGCAAGCAATGGAGACACAAAGCTAACACAGCTGGACGAAGCAGGCACGCAGATTCCTCTTGTATATCAACTATTTAGGCATGAGAGGAGCAAGGTTGAATCTGTAAGACCATAGCAGCTACATAATTTTAGTTATGAAGACAAGTAAGTATGATTAAATCTTAAAAATGTGTATGAACAAGTGGTAAGATTTGGTTGCACAACCAAAGAAGTTGGATGCAATGAATTTATGAATTACTAAAGTGAATGATGGAGAAGATGGAGCTATTACTGTAACGACAGTGACAGGAAGAAGTGCATAATGGAAGAAATAAGACTCATATTGCAGGAACCTGCAGGAAACTGCAAAGACATTCCACTAATAGAGGAGAGTTATTCTCAACATCTTAAATATAAAAGTACGTAATTTAGCTTGGTGTATAAGAAGTGCTTCTTAGACAATAAAACTTACAATATAGACAAGTATATAAAGGGGAAAACAGTCACAGAATAACCCTCAGAATAATTAATTTTTTAGCCACAGACACATGTTAAAATCTAAGAACAATGAGAATTGTTCTTTACAAATAAAACCAGCAGAACACGTCCTGAAAGTGATACCAGAGAGACCACTTTTACTTTCATGGGGGTAAAGGTTTGCCAAAAGCACTGTAGCTCCTCTGAGAGCTAAGGGGACATGAAGGATAATGGATAAACACTTTCCAAGTAATATGGTCCATATGACTCATTACTTTCTTCTCCATCCTCTTCATGTCTAAATGTCTCTCAGATAAAGAAAGCAAAAAGGTAATTAGCTTTTCCATTTCAATAGGCTTTCACATATCTCCTGATGACTACGAATAAAAAGGACAAGCCCTTCTAAACACTTGTTTCTTTCTGTTTTATGACAGTAAAAAAATAAGCAGAATCTGACAAGAATTGTCAAAATTACTGTACTGTTACATCCACTGGCCATGATCTACATCACCCCTCTGTAGATTATGACTACCAAGCACTAGGTTATGAACCAATGCAGAGACCAAGGCAGACACATGAACTGATGTACATGCGATGAATACTGGAAGCTACCAAACATCTTGTTAGTTTGTTCTTGCATGTTTTACATGGTCATTGTAACACCTTCAGGTCACATCCTAGCCCAGTTAAAACAGTAGAGCTTTTCAAGGTTAGTGAGCACGTATTGGCTTATAGTATGAAGATCTGTTTACTACTTGTAAGAGCAGTTTACTAGACTTCTTGCTAAGTTTATGAAAGGCTTTTTTTTTAGCTTTTACCCTGTATACCACCACTTCTACAGAAGCAAAAGGAGATTAGTTAGAAGGACAACTAGCAAACTGTATACTTTTAATAAAGGAGGCAATGACTGCAAGCAGTAGCCATTAGCATGAACTAAATCATGATTAGAACTGCAGTTTTAAACTGATTAAAGGATTTGCATTTCAAACTCTAAGAGAACAATCATCATAACAATCCACACTGTACTCCTTTTTCCCTCACACCCTCCATCTTCCACAAACTGAGATAACATGCAGATAAGCAATTACAATCAATAATCTGGATTAATCATAATGATCAGAAACAGATCAGAATTAATTGAACTGTAACAAACAGAAGTGAATTACCTCGTCTTCGCCCATAACTCCTCGCTGCATGCAAACAAAGGACAAATTGTAAAATGTCAAATAACTGTAGCATGCCCACAAACTAAAATACTTAAGATACAAAGAACCATGTGGGTAAGCAGTAACTTAAAATCTGCATCTGTACTTGGTACTGATAATTCTCGGTAAGAATGAATTAAAGTCTTACATAAATACCATACTATTTTACTATTAAATTGATGTTAACACCAGCTGTAAGGAACATTCTTTCAAACATTTCAATGTCTTTAAACTTGATCTTCACTTCATATTAATTATGGATTAATTAATTATGGGAACTTTGCAATTCATTCTCAAAATGTGGTTTTTATCTTACACAAGTGCCTAAATAACACACATAGGGTACTGAAATTGTAAAAAGGAAAATACTACTGTAAAAAGCATGTAGCAAGTGTTAAATTAATCACAGACACATCCTGGTCCACATGGAACAGTTTGTACAGTCTTTTGCAGTGACAATGCAAATGCTGTAAGCCGTGACCTTCCTTTTTCATGAAAAGACCTAGCAGAAAATTAACCGCAAGGTTTTGTCTGAAACAAAAGATGCCTTGTACTACCAAACGAAATCAGGGCACAAGTCACAAGAAATAGCATTGTATCAAAAACACTGCACAAAGGCAAAGCAACAATTTAGCACAGAATGCAAGCAAATCCAAGATTTTCCTAACTTTTGAGTTTTGCAAGATTCTTAAAGAGATCATGCTTGTAGCTACAGTTCAAAAGACCATGCTGATTGCTTCTCTGCCTGAAGGCTAAAAAACTAAAAATAGACAGATTACTAATACAGAAACTATTAAGCTTTGTGTAATTTCTTAGTTACATTTCCACAAAGTATTTTCTATTCCTGTTTAACAGACTCAGTATCTGAGAAAAATTACTTTAATCATTACACAGTGGAGTCTATTACTGTTTTGACTTTATGAGGCATTTATACATACAATTCTGCTAAAAGTAATTGTTATTCTAGGCCACTTAAATACACAGACTCATAAAATCACTGATTTATAAGTGTCATTTGTTGTTTCCTTCTCATATTATGAAATACTTAGATCCTGGTACCTCCTACTTGATTAGGGGTTTTCAAAAATTTTACTAGATATAATATTTTTTTCCTTTGTTGGCTTGATCTCACCCAACTAGAAATTCAGTGGATTGCTTATGGAATTCTGAAAAATCCTTTTTTTTTCTCCCTTAGAATACTTATTTTTACACAACAGTCATCATCTTTCTATCCAACTTGCACTGAACCTGCTTTCAGATTTATTCTCTCTCACCTGAAATAATTATTACTGAAGAGAATAGTTTTTGCTTAAAGGATTTCAGATCCTTAAAATTTCTACTAGAAGGCCAAAACAGAAAAAAATCCACTTTCTGAAAGAGACATGGGTATCTAACCAAGTGGAAACATTTTAATTCAGATTTCTGACATTGAAATAGTATCCACAAAACAGCATATTCTTCCGTGTGTTCGGCTCTCTCAGTAGCTGCTGGAGAGACTGATGCTGAGCTTCAGACATGTTTTCTCCCTGAAACCAGGCCCTCAGAAGACACACAGTTCTGTGTCAGTGTTGCAGCATGTACAAATCTTCTGACTCCTGGCCAAAGTGACTCCCACATAGCATTAGCAGTAGCGTCACTAAGCCCTTGCCTAACCCCCACATGCCTTCTTTTTTTTTTTTTTTAAATTCCATCCACAAATAAAACTAGAGTAAGCAGGGAAAATTCAAGTGCAACCCATCCACAGCAATGTCTGCAGTGCCGTGCTCTCTTTCAAAGGATAATATAGTGATGTATACTAACATTCATCTTTCTGCACATGTGTCAGGATACTGTTTTTCTTTTCTTCTGCCCCTTTCAGTTTAGCAAGCCAGCCTGGCTATTTTCTTACATTTTCATAGTTAAGACAAGTTGATGTGCAGAAAAATATTTTGTTACAGAACAACTGAAGTCTTCTTTGCGCATTCAAAAAAAAAAGTCAACAGTAATTTTAAGGAAAAATAAAATTATTAAAATGTTAAAAACCCCAGTGCAATTAAACTTAAAACAGTAGATGATGCAGTATTTTATATATATGGAAATTACAATGATGTATCTGTGTACTTCTTGCTTCAGCCTATCAATGAAATCAGGGAAAACGGGAGAAAAACTCTACCTGACATTGTCACATCATTTACTTTACTTGTATGGCAAGCCTTCCTCCCTAAAATGTATCTGTCTTGCTCATTTAGATTGCAAACTAGTCTGGGCAGGGATTTAGCGCTACTTTGCATCTAGAAAAATGCAGAATTTCTGTATTTATTAAAATATATGCATATAATGTTTTACACCTTACAGAGCATGCCTGCTTACAGAGCATGGCAGTCGTATAAATATAGTTAATTACAGGTTTACCTATACATCCAGATTATACAGATGTATTTAACATACACATAATCAGTGCACATGTTTATAGATAAATAATTGCAGGGAAGACAGCTCTTCTGGAAAAGGCCAGACTGTAGGCAAATAATTGATTTACAGCAACAAAGGAGATATTAAACTTTTTCCTTAACTTGTCTAAGTAAGTCATACAGAAATTTGTCTTTTAGTTTATAAAGCTGGATATTTTAATAAGCCAGTAACTTGGAAAGATTTCAAATGAGTGAGAATGCATGAAAGACACTTTTATTCTAGAAAATATCAATTAGGCAACACATACAAAAAGTACAATGATGCCCAATAAAAATGAAATCCAGAAACATTGGAACCTTCCAAAATTGTCCTCCTCCTCTCTATACAGGAGTGCTGTATAGACAAAGATTTCCCTTTTAGCTAATACCTTCTTGTCCTATATCCCTGAAGCTGCATACTAGTACAGCTTACACCCATCAGAAAAATTAAAATCTCTCTTTCTGCCATGTAAATCAGCTCAAAGATTTAAGACAGAAGTAAATACATTTGTTGTGCATACTTGTCTAACAGTGAGACAATAGAACTGTACGTTATGTGAGCAATGCCACCACAAAGACCAAATACCAAATGTATGGTTTCATTTTATTCAGACACATACTTCAAATACACAATCAGAGATCAAATATACACATATTGAAGTAACTCAACTGAATGACTAAGTAAATTAAAAATATATGTTGCGTATCAGGGAAAACTACCAGGCAAACTTCTTACAAAGACAACTGTGAAGTTTATAGAAAGATAAAATACTATTTGTCACTAACATTCCAACATAATGATCAAATAGTGACAGAGACATTATGAAGTCTTTTCCATTAATAATTTTAATTTAAAGAAATCCATGTGCAGTTACAGAAGTAATTTCTCAAGAGTTTAGACTAAAGGAGGTAGGTGCCTAATTCCCATTTTATTCTATCGGATTTGGGTGCCCAAATTCCATTTAGATTTCTTTACAAATAACACCTTCATAGATTTTAAGGCTGAAAGACATCATTATGGCCATTCAAACTTGGCACACCTAAAAGGCTACAGAAGTTCATTTAGCAATTTCTGTATAGGAAGTATAGTAATTTCTGTTTGAAGTAAAACAGCTTTCTTTAAAAGCACAATCAGTTATAGTATCTCTAAGAGGTCTTATATGCCCTTGCTAAACTAATCAAATGGGGAATTATGTTTCAACAGCCATTGAAAAAATTCAGTACATTAAAACTATAGAAGGCAGAGGGAACCCCGTAATGGGGGAAAAACACCCTACCTCTCTATAAACTTGACTCTCAATATTGCTGGATTAAAAAATGTTCTAAGCTGACAAAGATACAATCAGGTATACCCATTCCAAAGTATTTTTTGACTTTTGAGAGACAAAAGTCATTAAAAATACATTACCTTTTTTGACAGTTTAAGCTGAAACAGATACATAATTATATATAATCTATTAAAACACATAAATAAGGTTTCGTTTAGTTCATTTAATTAATTTAAATAATGAAAACTGTAAATATTAATATTAGGTACAGTTCAGTAAGTGTATTTTAAATGATCTGGAAAAAAATCTATCATTTAAGAGGAAAAACTTAGAAAAAAACCATTTTATCTAGAAGTGCTGCACAATTCCAGCCTGGCTCATGTTAGAACCTTTCTGGAATCCAGAGATACCAGCTCTCTAAAATTAATCCAACTAAAATCCGGGGAGGGTCAGTGTTAAGTATTAGTGCCTGCATAAATGGGCAGAGGATGTTTAAAAACATTTGTGATTTGCGTTCATCAAGATTTGGTATTCCTGCTCTTCCTCATAGCAACTACAGTACTTACTGAGGAATTAAGGTGCAAGTATGAGTCTTCAAATTACCAATGCTTCGCAATTCTCCCTCCAAGGCACCAGTTATCCAAGGGATAGAGGGAAATGCTAGCTTGAATCCACTTAAGTGAAGAAGGAAATTGAAGTCTACAAGTTCATCAACAGGAGTGCAGGCCATAACTCTCATCATTCTTGCTAAGAAAGAAAGGTTGTGCAGAGTCTGAGCAGCTGGAGCTTCCCAAAAGCTGCTCCCCATGCTTCTGTTCTTGAGCTGCAAGAAGCTGCAGTTAAGATTCACCAACCTGAAGGGCCCTGAAGAGTGTCCCTGACAGCTCTGGCCTGCCCCGACAGCTACATCACACTCCAGCTACGTGGTAGAGACTAGGTGTCTACACAACAAAGCTCTGAATTAAATTCTAAAGGGCATAATTTTAAAAACTACCTGTTGCAGCACCTTTTAGATACTCAAACTGTTATTTTTATCTCACTTACTGAAGGCTGAAAATAATATTGCAGCTTTTAAAGAGAAGAGCAGTCACACTAAGTGCTACCTTTCAATGTACAAGAGAAATCACATCAGTGTTAAAAGCAAGATATTCTTCAATGCATGTTCTACTTTGTGATAAGGTTTTAGGATAGAATGGTACCACAGTGTTTTTGCAGTATCCATGATAACAACAAACCACTTCTTTCCTAGATATTCCACTGAGTAACATTAGTTCCGATGTGCTTTTTTAGCATGCAAAACTATAAAAAGAGTAGTTCACCATGCAAGTAAAATTAAATGAATTAAAATAATTAATTTCTTATACCCATCTCACTGAAATATTTCAGTTTCTCTTCACACCTTTCCATCTAACACTTCCTTGTACAGCAGCAGATAATGACAATTGCACATATACCACCTGAACAAACCAGTTTGCAGAACAGGTCTTAAAGCTGCAGTTAAACACAGAAAGTAAAAAGTTGTAAATGTTGTGACATCAAGCACACTGATATTCAGTGTAGAGGAATCAAGACAGTGTTGGCTAAACACTGATTTTATTTTAATAGTTAAGTACCTGTTTTTTTCTTTTCAAGATACACCACTATCTTAGTTACCTATTTAATACCAAAGGATATACTTCTTCAAATAGCCATTGTGCTGTATTTTCCTTTAATGGGTAGAAAGGTGAATCTTAATTTCCTTAAAATTTCAAACATTTACTCAGTGTTAATGCATGGAAAATAGGTATTTGTTTACATTTTATATCCATTTGCATAAGTGTAAATGACTGTGCAGAAGGGGTAAGGTAATTAAAAAAAAATCACCAAAACCCAACAACAAAAAAACCCCTCCATACAATTTCAAAAAACAAGAAATGTATTCTGGCCATATTTCTTTATTAAGAGATCTTTACTGGTAACACTTAGACTCATCAAGTGAACGACAAAAGTACTTTGTGTACAACTCACGTTTTCTAATCTAGAGAAGCTGTGGCAGTACAGCTCTATTTTTTCCCAATGCAAAAAACATTTATGTGCTAAACCCCTGATTTATGATTGACTTAGATGGATTACCAAGCTGTGCTTCCTTCTTTAGCCCTGAACAAAGGCTAAAGTTCATGCCTTCACTGAGTAGCAGATGTTCATGAAGTCTGACCTACTGGGAGAGGAACATGAACATGAACTCTAACTTCAGCATATTTCACGGTCAGACACGTGCTTGGCAAAGCCACTTTCAAAAACCCCAACAAAAATAAAACGTTATTTCACATGAGTGTAATACAAAGTGTCTAGTTCACTCTTTATTTACCCAATATAGAAAAACATGTGTTTCTGGCCTTCTTATTTTTTAATTCCTGTTTCAGTATAATAGATTCCTTACAGCTCTTTGGAAAACAGACCCCCTGGTTTGCTTGAGAACAAAAAAGAATAGTGTATCTTTATGAGCATTTCAGATTTCCAATAAGCTAGATATAATGAAAGGCTGTTGCAAGACTAGCCCTTGCCATTCAACTCCAAAAAATGGCAACAGTCCTGTCAGTGTTGAAGACTAGAGGCAAGTAATTCAGTAACATAATAGAATAGTATCATTTTATACCTACATGTCAGTATTAAGTTAAGCTAGAGATAATTAGAAACTGTTATAAGATTAGAACTTACCATTTAACATCAGAAGATTGTCAGTCCCCGGGTGTGGATAACTCAAGCGACCTTAAAAGACAACAAAAACCAAAGAACAAAAATGCAGAGGTTTTAGCTATTATGCTAGAAAAAATAATGAAAAATCACTGCTTAGAATTTGCCTAAGGGAAATAAAGAGCTAATATTTAACTCCAAGCACATTAGCCAACAATACCCTTGACCTAAGTTAAAGCTGACAAGAACAGACTTCTTAACCTTAATTCTCTGGTCATAAGATCTGCAGTGTACTTTGGGATCAGCTCCAATAGGATAAAGCCACTTTTTGTTTCATGACACCCAGAAATAGTGCTGACTGCTTTAGTCTTCTCTTTCACAGTGACTGTGAATAACTGCACTATGCACATTGCTTAACAGAGTGGCATTTCTACAACTTGGTTCTTCTCTACTGAATCAATTTAAGAAAAATCATGTTAATAAGAAATAAGGCATGAAAATTTTATTAACTGATTTATGACTGCATCTTGGTGTATTTCATATAAGACTAGCATGTAGTGCTTTTCAGTATGTCTAGCAAAATTAAAGAAGTCGCCTATCTATAGATTCAACAAAATTAAAGACCATCATAGATTTTAGACTGATTAAAAATATATAAAAAAATATAAAAATATATAAAAATCTTGTATCCTAACATTAGAATTTTTCAAGAATTGCCTTTTACTACAACGGTGCAGTTATATTATACTTTAGTAGTTAAATGAATGGTTTAGAATGCACAGCTGAAGTGTCTGTTCACTACAAATTCCTTTTTATTAAAGGAGACTTTTTCTGTTTACAGGAAGCTGCAAACATACCAGTAGCGCACACTGACCTAGACAGATATTTTCAATAACCACTGTGTTTGGAAAAACTGTGGTTTAATGTCCAAAAAACTGCATTGCCATTTATCTTGCTATTCAAATATACTTGCTTGCCTGTAATCTGCAGAGTATTATATATACTGAGACTTAAACATGTAAATCTTTTGAAGGAAATGGGAATGCTTGTCTACAACCATAAAGAAGAACCCAGTCTGGAAGCAATGGGAATGTAGAACTCACAAATTTTAAAGGGTCATATATATGCAGATGGCTTGCAAGAAAAAAAAACTCCAGGGGAAAAAAAGTAAGAAAACCAAAACAGCAAGCTATATATTAAGGCTATCTAGCAATTCTTATCATACTCTGTTTGGTCCTCTATTGCTGGTTAACCCATGAGCTTAGCAGCAAGACTGGAAATTTCTTCAAGTAGTTTCTGAGTCCCAAGGGAACCTTTGGGTTTAAATAAAAAACATTTTTGTTGTAAATCTGTAAATAGTAGCGTTTTGTTTTTGTTCTTCTCCTTTAAGAAACCAACACGGTAATTTTCTGCGAAAAAATAATTTGAAAATATACACATTGCAAACTCTGAAATGTAAAACTTCCAAAGAGCAAGATTAATATAATTTAGGAAATTTTGTTCAGCCTTATTATTTACAGGCATTGCGGCAAAGAGGTTTTTATACAGCTATAAACTATTTGTTGTCCCACAGATTTTAGTGGTCTAAGAATGGATGGTATTAAAACACCTGCAGATTAGGTAAGAACAATTTGCTGTTCAATTTGGAAGCACTGAAAGGCTAGGGAAGGCTCCTGGAGAAGGGCAGATGAACGCCACCCAGAAGGACTCTGACGTCTTCTCTAACTTCAAAAGAACCTTTGAGTGGGCTTAGGCAAAATACTAAACAGAAACCTTTATAGGTGTCTCTGTCTTTATGTTTCTTGTCTTCATAGTGTCCAGCTTTAATATAATTTTCTATCATACTGAACATCCACAGTTATACCTAATGTTTCTTGGAACTACAAAAATTCTGCCCTTCTAACAATGCATGCTGGTAAAATAGGCAAAGAATCAAGAAAACAGCATCCTTAAATTGCACTCTGGGAGCTGCCACAGCTCAGCCTAGTGTATAATAAGTTACTTTGCTAAACCTCTTCGGTCTTTGCTCTATCAAGGTTAATATTCATTAGTCTAACAGCAAGAATGTCACAAGATCACAGTCATATCATGTTTATATACATTACTACAGAAATACTTGTAACAATGTGAGGTGTCCCTTTCAAATAAGAATGCTGTATTTACTGAGAATAACAAAAGAAATTGTGAGACATTATCTCAAACGTTCTTCTGTCTGTGGTGACAGTCTTTCTCCGTATCTGAATGTATCCTCTCTTCCTCTTTAGCAAGATAGACAAAGGACAGGTTGTTGGGTTTTTTTTTCCTGCAATGATTTCATAACCAGAAGTCATATTTAAGGCCTAGTAGGAGAAAAAAGCTCACCAGTGTCAACACCAGGGGAGGAAAACTTGTAAAAAGAGAAGATTCTAGGTTTATAACTCTGTTTTTGCATTCTTTTGCTTTCTCCCTTTGCAGCTTCACAAATAAGCTTAATCTGAAACACGGATGCCAAGCTGAAATAATGAAGGACTTCTCACTGAGTGGAAGGGAAGGACTGTGCCAGTCAGCTGGGCCTACCACTGCAGCACAAAACCCCATCTTGCTGTTGGGGAGATGAAGTTGCTAACCCAGATAATGAATGATTTCAAGATTAGAAAGGAAAACAACTAAAGCAATATTCAGCATATTGCTGTATTGATACTTCTAAGTTTTAGTTACATGGTTATTTCTATGAAATCATACTTTACTGCATTCTCATAAACTAAATCCCTGTATTTGCTACCGGGTATAGCACTGGACTTGAAATATCAGTATGCAGAATACAGAAGATGGAAGAACCATCTTGTATGTGACAAAAGCAAAGTAAACTTTACATTTCTCTAGCTGGCTATTTTCACTGTATGAAGTTCGATGCATAAAAAATAAAAGATATCTTTTTAAGAACAAGGCACAAATCTTATCTAATAACATCCTGCTTCAATGCCAGTAATCTAAAACTGTATAAACCATTCAAATGTCTTCTAGCAGTTCCAGTGGCCTCCAGTAGTTTTAATAATAGTTTTAATAATAAAGATGATGGAATAGTTTCAAATCGGCTACCAATTAGTTAGAAAATATCGAATATTTAAATAATAGACTTTGTCCATTCCTGAAAAAGGTAAAGTAATTAATTCACTACCTCTCTACAGAACTTGTCTACAGAATCCAAAATTTGTAACTTGTTACTATCTGGAAAAAAATATTGTGCCTAATATTAACATTCTGTATCAGAGAGATCATCACGTTAGAGAAATTTTCTCTCTGCAAACCTGAGCTTGCAACTTCACCATGCTGCAAATTAAGAATTCTCATGTACTGTGGCTAAATTGAAACTACAGCAGGTATGCCTGACACCTATGCAACTAGAGTTCTATTAAACCTAGCCTCCTCTTCCTTATCTAAATGTAATTAATATTAACAGAACTGCCTGCCTCATGCATAGTTCTCAATGCGTTCTTCTGTAAGGACAGAAAAGAAAATCAAAAGCTTCAATTAAATTTTGGTGGGCCACTTTATCTACTGAATTCAATTAAGAGTCTTGCTAATCCAAACATGAGAAAAGAGTAACAAACTTAGTTTTAGCAACATTTCTGTAATCTTATGTTACTGACAGGGGCAAAGGAAATTTACATTTTTGTGAACTTTCTGGCATATTCACTTTTTATTTTAAGGCAAATTCACATCTGCTTTTAGAAATGCATACCTTTAATTCCTATTTAACTAAACTGTTGGACGAATCCCCATATATTAGAACATTACTTCTTCAAACATGACTGACTCATAGACTCACAAGTTTGGTATTTCACGTCTACTCTCCCCCTTTTTAAAAGAAGTCTTAATTTGTTGTATGAAGAGACCGAGAATCAAAAATTCCTTATGCCTTTTCCTTTTTTTTGAGAGATCTCCTGAGTAGAAGACAAAAAGCTTCCAAGTCAAGCTTTTCCCAGGAAGAGTGAATGGCTGAGGATCACAGCAGCTTCAGAAAGCACAGTTTTTGGAATCAGCATAGTAGTTACAGAAAGCCTAGACTGCATTTTTCAGTGCTTGCATATGAATTATGCAAGTCAGAATGAGGCCAAATGGGTTGTCTTTGACAGTACATGTATTCAGACAAATCAATCTCTCAGTCTCAAATATATTCTTTTATCACTAAAAGTTTCAATGACAAAGAAGAAACAATGTGTATGTAAGATTTCAAAGCTTTTTATGTGACTAGGGAGAAAATTTTTTCCTCTATATTTTTTTCCAGCCTCAGAAATTTTTTTCTAGGTACAATTTGAATTACTCCAAGAACAAACTCTGCCGCTTTAAACTTTAGAGCTTCCTAACACAAACTATAAAACAAGTGTCTTTGAAAGACAGACAATGTTCTCTGTGCCACAATCTTTGTTAGAAAAATGTTTAAAACAGCAGGTCATGAATTCCATTAAATCAGTCTTCTCAATACTAATAGATATTGCATAGAAAATATAACAACTGCTTCTAAGCTTTCCCCTTAGATGTTTCAGCCCAAATGCATTTTTTCCCCTGCTTCTTGACAGCAAAATGCATTGATGTTTGAGGGAGTAGAATGGGAGAAAAGAAAAGCAGGTATGCAAGTGGTACGCCTGAAAAGTTATACTGGCAATACTGGTATGTGTCAGGCTATCAGTATTTTAATGCTTCTCTCAATTGTTTTAAGAACTATTAGAAGAATAAAAAGGGAATTTAAGAACAATGATATAAAAATACATTAATTTAACTTCAGCTTTTATTTCACTGGAATTGAATGGATGAGATAATTTTAACATTACTTAAAGCCTTATGAAATGCATTTCAAGAAAGCTGCATGGAAAAGATTAGTTTTAATATGATCAGTATTTCTGCTGCAATGACTAGTCAAGTCAAACATCTTCTCCCTACTACCCTACCTTGAAAATATCTTACCGAAAGCTAAAAATTACTATTCTTTTGATCACGTGTGTTGTAATGACAAGGCTTTGTCTAAGTGAAGCCAAAACTAGTAATCTATAAACAGTTCTCTGGCAGGCATAAACTTAGCTTTCAGTGACTCATATATGAAATAATTTTTTAAGTTCATGAAAGCAAAAGTGGTGAAATTTGACTTGCTCCTAAAATGGCTCTTGACATGCAAAACTTGAAGCTATGAGCTCGTACACAGACTGTCTGTTCTGCATTGTGCAAAATTTGACCAGATGCTTAGTCACACTCCAGATATTGTAAGCAGCTAAATCTGAAACACGTGCTTGAAATTCTAGTGACTTTCATTTTACTGCTGTGATCAGATATAAAAGATGCAGTGTTTTAGTGTGCTTATATTTACTTAAAAACTTGTCATAAACATATTCTCCAGTTACAAAATACTCTTTAGTTACAACGAAATATGCTATACATTAACAAGAACAACAAACAAATAATAAAAATAATATTCTTAATCCTGTGCATTTTACAAGTAAATATGATGGAGCTTTAAGTGAATGTTAAGATTTTCTGTGGTGAAAAATAATAGAGACTGACATAACCAAAACCAAGTTTCATGGTTTGCAGAAAAAATAAAAGTTGAACTAGCTCAGAAATTACAGAAATTTCAATTAATAGTGAAAAAAATTCAGAAGCCAGAAGAACTAAAAGGCTGATATATCATGAGATCTCTTCCTCCCATTTTCAGCCTGTAAGGAACATTTCTTGTACCTTATTGTTAATAATATAGCTGTTTCAGCTGAAATCACATCCACAGAGAAAAAATATCTTATCCATCAACTTAAATAGCAGCACACAATTACTCTATTTAAATTCAGTTGGCACGTGCATTGTTCTGTGGCACTCAAACAGAAAAATGGGTTTCCTTTGAGTTCATCACTATCTATGGCTTCCATCTGTTTCAGTTCAAACATAAAACTTAGCAGAATTTTTACTGCAAGAATATGACTGTTTAACTGTTAAAAAAATAAAACTCTTAACTGTAGACTGACACCATATTCTCATGGTCCCTAGAAAGCACAGATGGAAACTACTGCGTTTTTCAAGGTATCTATGTATGAACCAAATTAATTTTCAAGTTTTAAAGCTTAGCCTTGTCTTACTCTCCTTGTTAAATTATTATTTGAAATACATTATTTTCATCTATTGTAACGCAATGAAATATGGAGAGATGAATAAAAATAAAAATTGGTATTTTTTGTGCTCACTGTGCCTCTGAAATCTCTTCTGCATTACAGAGCCAAAATTAGAACACTGAGATGATGGGAGAACCAAGCAACCAATTCCATTTGTCATATCAGCATATACAGAAAGAAAAGACAGACTGGTTTTCATCTTCAGGAATGTGGTGCCAATGAGAGGTGCCAATGGCAGTATATTGCAGTAGAAGATCTGCATTCTTTAGCTTTATGCCTAACAGTAGCTTTCAGACAAGGAAAGAAGTAGTCACCACCTGAGTGTGGCAAATAGATGCAAGAATGCTCTATAACAGGAATGATACAACTGGTCACCTCATCCTTGATGAGATATATATGCTTTTAGCACATGGCAGTTACCACTCTGGGCTAGCTGTTTACAGCTCTCAAACTTTGTGTGTTACTTAATGTTTTGCAAACATGTAGAATAGACAGAAACTGAATTTAATAATGACCTTAAATAAAATTGCTAAAATGGAATTAATTCTCTCTAGGCAGTAAGAAAGAAGAGATCAGATTTAAAAACACCTAAGAAATTTTTCCTTGACTTTAAAGTAAGTGGAAGCTGAAATTAAGTTAATGGTTTAAGTAAATGCTACATACTTACAGACGCTTTGTAGAAATTTTCAGCTTGAGAAAAAACTCCAAACTTTTGGCTAACTATTTTAAATCTTAAAATTCCATTAACTGCTGCAGGTCTTCCAACTGAATAAACAAATCTTACGAGAATCATGAGCAGACTAGCAAGGTGTCCTTCAAACTGGGAGAACAACAGGCCCTTCTGTGCTAATGTAATATATAGTAAGTGTAGGAGCCTCCAGAAATTGAGAATGGACAGGAGTAAATAATCCTTAAAAAAAAATTATTGTCTTATTTTTTCAATTGCTTCAATACAGACAATTTCTACAAAACAAGCCTTAAGTCTTGGATAATTTTAAAATTAGATTGCATTAGTCTAATTAGAACACCACAAATGAAGTAACATCTGGTCAGCCCAAGTGAAATGGTTTGGACTCCCTGCCCCAATGTTCAATAGTAAATGGTACCTGAGAAAGTATGGAAGAACAGAATTCATAAGAATGAGTTAATGTACAGTGAAAAGAGGAGTTAAAATGGAAGCCCACATATGCTAGCTATATGCTTACTGCTGTGGCCAAACGACTTAATAGAGCCCAGGACTGTAAGAGGAATCAGTATTCCCAAGCCAACTGTATTTCAGGACTTCTTCAGATTTGGATGCATCAGTATCCTCCAGTAGATTTGAAAAAAAACTTAAAAGGACAGAACCTGATTTTATTGATAAACTGTTTTCGGCTTCCACTGTAGAGAAAGGGAAAATTAACCGGCAACACTGGGAGTGGTTTGCTTTAAGTAACTGTGAAACAATGTTTTCAGTAAAAGACAGCTTAAGAATGACTTTTCATTTGAGTCAGAAAACAGTTCATTTGCCATTTTAATATGAACCTAGAATTTAAATTAACAATCAGCATTAATTCAAATATGCAGAATGGATGACCCTTTTTTTCTGTATTTAGCATAGCAACATACCTTTAAGTGGATCGTGCTCTGCTCTCATAATGTCAATAAGGGAGTTTTCCAAAGAGTGCATATTCAGACTGTCATACATTCTATTTCGATCCTAAAAGAAAACAGAAGCCTTAGTATTGGAATACAAATTCTGTAGTTTTTAACAAAAAACTTGAAAGGAAAACACAGGTTCCTTCTAACAGGTGCCCACTCAGACACTCTGGAGATGGACAATGATACAAAGTAAGATCTGATTTTATTAACTGTAATTTTAACAGCAACCAAATATAAAACTAGAGATGGAGAGTGAAGAACTCAGTGTGATTCAGTGTGAACAAATGCTGTGTATGCATTTGACAGCCTATGATTGCCTGCTTCCTTCAGAACTGCTTGAATCAGTTCTAGTGATCCACAGCACAGTTATGCTCTAGGCTGATTAATGAAGGCAACTAATGTCTGTAAGAGCTCAATTTCATTTCATGCACAAGTAAAATAGTGAGGAAGGTGGGGAACTACAAGACAAGGACAGTGATGTCCCACAAAAGAGACTTGGTGCTCGGCCAAGTGCCTGGCATGGGCCACCAGCCCCTGCCAATGCTGTACTTGCTGGCTTCAGGGCCTTTGCATACCAAGACTTGAGTTACAAATGGTCAGCACTTAACAGCAAAAGGGTGGAAAATTAAAGCTAAACTATGGAAAAGAAATGTCACAAATCTTACTAATAGATTATCAGCCTTATAGAGGACAATTTCTTTTACACATGATTATTAAGAAGTTACCGTACCGTCTTTATGAATATTTTTATTGACAGTAATAAAACTCATTGCACTAAGCTAAAAATGTTTCCACATTCTGTTTTACCCAAGCCATCTTCTCATGTCTTCCAATACACCCAAGTTACAGACATAGAAAAAGTGATGACTTCAAAATTCCTGGGTCTCTCTGGGATACCTTTCAGAAACTGAAAACATTCTGTGCAAAACTAATCTCTTCTACTTTCGAGACTTCTGCCTAGACTGTACTGCACTTAAATCCTGTAATTGTGCCTTAATTTTACTGTTGTCTTCTGTCTTCACATTAATTCAGCTGAGTAGGATGAAATACATCATATACACCCCAGCACTGGTGAAATTCCCTAAAGATGCAGCCATCCACTTAGTATGCATATAATAGGGACAGAAGGTCTATGACCCACACTCACTGTGACTTTCCATGGCGGTTCAGCAGAACCATAGATTCATTTCAAACTATGTCCCTCAGGAAACAAGTGTTCTTCACATTGAAGGAGTAAAAAAAGCAAGATTTGGAAAGAGGTTTTCTATGAATCACACACTATGACTTATGATTAGCTTTGCCATGATGACACCAGGGCTTTACTTTGATCTCTTAGAAAGTTTAGCCAATGTCAGGATGAAGAGGGAGAAGCCTTTTTTTCCACCTCTCTCCATCTCAAAAAACTATTAAAAGTAATGGGTTCCTGTCAAGTAAGCAATCTGTTAGAAAATAAATTATCTGATCAAATCAGTATTTTCAGAAGCCCTTGGACAACTTTAATGATAAATTAAAACGCAGGTTTCTCTTGTCTCCTGCCACATCCCAGTCTAAATGCCACTGACACTTTGTGAGGCAATCTTCAACCTAGTTTGGGGGCCAACAAGTCACCAGTACTATTTTAGTTCACAGTAACCTTTATTTTTGGGTCTGGTTGGCCTGAGTTTAGTTGCCCTGAGAACCACCAAATGAAAATGAAGCGACTAATCGGCTTCCATGTTGCTACAGGTATTTTTCTCAACAGCAACATGAAAAGAACCTGCTTGCCAGAGCAAACTTGCTTTCTGTAGAAGTGTGAGCAGTGACCAAGCTGGATCTGTTCCCTACTGTCCCCTAGCATTCAAAAGGTATCTCATCAGGATTGTTAATGAAGTCTTAAATTCAGTTTACAGCCCTAGTTGGTAGGCAGTCAGTGGTCTTGCAAAAACCAATACTAAATAAAGACAAAATATGCTTTGCTACCTTTGTAGCTGATAAGGGAAAAAGAACTAGTATTGCTTAAAACCAGACTGAACTGTATATGGCATTTTATCTTTGTAACAGGCTTATTACGTATTTTCTTATTTATTTTTTTTGAACACTATTACATACATATACATTGCAGTAACACACGACTAGCTAGGAAATGGTCATTATAACACAGTTAACAAAACTCTGTGGAGCAGGAGCCTGCAAGAAAAGGCTCAGCCATGGTTAATTCTTTGAACTGGGCTACTTGGTCCTAGATCTTACAGAGAGATGGGAAAGTAAAACATGCAACATGCGCTTGCAATTTATTTGTAAACTGCTCTACTGGCTGACATGGTACAATGATTCTATTTTGAAAGTTCTGTGTATCTCAAGCAAAAGGTCTTGCTTTGCTAGAAACAGAAGGAATAATAAAACTTTTCCCATCCTTTTTAGAAAGTTTGTGGTCTGTTTCCTTGAACTGTATTACTTAATTTTGGGCAGTGGGAACGTACAATGGGCAGACACCGCACAATATCAAAGTGTTGTGAATACACTGAAGTACAGCAGAATTTAAATATGGGAATTGTATTCTGCTATCCTGCTACCCACGCATCACACTACCCACTCATGAGTTTAGGTAGTATCTTGGTAATCAGTACTTTAAAATCTTAATCTCTATTCCAAATTACACTGATTAATTGCATGCTGCAAAGCAACATTATCTGAAATTTAACGGTCTCTAAAGGAATAAATAATTCTGTGGGTACAAGGTTCATTTTAAACCTTTGTGCAGATTGGTTTTATAATGCTACAACACTGCTTTGAGCCCCCCAAATACGTATATCATATCTTTCAAGAGAACAGTTATCATCTATGCTAATAGAAAGACTTAATTTCAAAGCAGAACTTAAAAGTATTTCAGTAATGTAGGTCATCATTTTCTAGCACTTTCACACTAGCATTTTCTAGAAAGGTCTGTTGAAATAGGACAATTGCACTACAGCAGGCACTACTAAATCAGAAAACTTCCATTATGTTTTTGGTCAGTTTTTGGGACAAGCACAAAAAACACTACCACAGAACATGATTGTTCCGGATCTCCATGCATGTGGAAACAGTCTTAAGAATTAGGATTAGCTTTAGTTTCATTATTTCAACACCACTGATAAACACTTATCTTCTAAAATAACCTGGACCTACTTTTAAAAAAACATGGAAGTAGTCCCAAAAATCAGAACTATTTCCGTGTTGTCTTAAAGATTGTTACAGATTGTTTTGGAAGATAACTGCTTATCAACAAGGTTGAAATAACGAAACTAAAGATAATCAGTACTGCAGAGGCACTGATACCTATGCACATATGTTAATACATGTTTTCTATCATCCTGACTCCTGAATTGTCAAGGTTGAATTCCTGTTAAATATTTTTCATTTCCTTCAGCTCTGTAGCTCAGTCCTGTGCTAAGAAGCAGGTGAACTCTTGTTGTGTCAGAATGTCTGATTCTCAGTGGAATGTCACAACATAATGCTAGTCTTTTTACCCCTCAGAGCTGATAGTTAACTTCTTCAAAGCACTACAAATTCTAAGATTAGTTTTTTACTTTTAACTGTCTGAATGTTTGAATCCTGCTTGACCTACCTTTCCCATATCAGATTCACAACTACACACTGAGCAAAGGGTTAAGTAAAAAATTGTCTGTGTAAGAAAGTTTACAGAAAAATGGTAGCTATTTTAGGAATAGGAGAAGCACAAGGTATCCTTCCCACAGAACACAAGTGCCAGAAAGAGCTTTTGATAATGTCATGCAAAGCACACCTAAAGAGCATGCATTTGAGAAGTAGTCTCCAAGCCATGCATCTGAATATGCACGAATGGGAGGAGGGCAGCTTTCTCAGAAGAGCAAGTTTCAGTACTTACTAACAGACAGCTTTTCTTGGCACATTCTATTTAGGACTTCTACATACACCCGTGCAATTTATGCAAAGATTATCCTATTTGAGCATTTGCAGAAACTGCAGTCACATCTCTAAGCCTATATATTTTCATTTTTGTATAAAGCAAATATAAGGACTGAAGCTATTGAGTGGTGAATAGTTTTGCTCATTTTAAACAACGAACAATTACATTGTTAAGAAGTCTGACACCTTGGAATTTTGGACACATGCTTTAAATACTGACTTGTGGGACTACTTGAAGTAAAAAATTAGAATGCTAACATAGGTATTAAAAATCTGTAAATGGTAGTATCACTAAGAAATGACCTTTACATGTCTCTTCATATTCTAAAGAAATGCAGCACCATGAGATGGAGCTGAAGACAAAAGTCAAGGTCTTTAGACATTTCAAGTATGGTCTTGGCTGCAAAAAGGACTCCAACTCTGACCTTGATGAATTAACTGAGTTTGTTAAAAGCTAAAGTAAAGAAACCTTTTTAAAACCGCTTCCCAAACTAAAATGTTAAAAAGTTCCCTTTTTTCTTTTCCTTAAATCTGACCCCTGAATAAAAATGTGCTTTAAGATTAGAAAGTGACAGGTGGTTTAGTAATAAAATATCCACACTTTAAAAAGTACCTGAATATAGTATTCAGTGTTAATATTAGCAGTAATAACAATTCCTATGTACATATTCTAAAACATCTCTGCTAACATCTAAACTTCAAGTCATCCTCATTTTATTGAGGATATACTATAATCATAAGCCCCTTGTTGAAAACATAACTAGTGTAAATGAGAAACTAAATATGAAAACCTACTGAAACTACAATTTCAGCTCTATAAAAAAAGCAAGGAAGAAGCTTAAAGTCGACACACAAAATTGCTTGGTTACTTTTAACAGTGTCATTAGTGGTAAAAACAAACTAAAGATGTCTGGTAGACATCTGTGAACGGTCAACCTAACAACGTGTTTGAAGTTAAAATGACACAACCAGCTACGTAAGCTAACTAAATGCAGCCTAAAATGCACCAAGAACAGGTCCTGTGGCAAAGACACACCCACTTCCCAGCTACATAAGTATTTAAAAATGAACAAAAACCCCAGTACTGGAGTACTTCAACTCCAGAATACATATTCATAACCTGGAAACAACCAGACACCACACTATGGAGATGAGTCTTGGCAATCTTGACTTATAAGGCAAATCTAGAAAATTTGTATATTAGTAGCTTGAAAGAAATAACTAAAGGGTCATTTTGACATTTAAAGGGAAGTTGTTATTCAAGTTTTGGGTTTCTCATACCCCTGCCCTATAGATATCTAGAAATATCTATACAGCCTTGAGTACTTAAATGCAAATACATCAGCACATATCACAAATATACTTTTGGATGGACCTTAGGTAAGAAATACTCATTTTAACTCAAAGAGCAAGGTGGGATAAGTTACTCAGCATATACATCACTGCTATACTACAATGGCTGTTAAACATTTTGTTGTATTTTCCTAACTCAGATTTTGTATTGCATTGACAGAGTCAGTTGTGTAACTGAAGCAAATTTAAATAATAGGAGAAAAGTCTTATGCCATATGAAGTCATAAAAACATTTGCATGGTAAAATCTACAAACTTTACACTAATTGATTCCTTTGAACGGCTAATCTGTGCAGCTTTTAATACTATTTATTCAAAGGTTGTGATCCTGAAGTTAAAAGCATGGCCATAGACCGCTTTCTCCAATTAGAGATATTCCCAGTATGGTCCTCAAACACAGAAATCTGGCTCTCTCTGAGTGTTATTTTAATCAAACGCTGTCAATCAATCCACAGCATTAAAAACCCTGAAACAGTTCTGTCCCAGCATACCCTCAGTAAAAATAAACTGGCAAAGCCTGGCTTATAGATCACTGTTTGGACAATTATATTAGTCTGAAGAGTAAGAAAACTTTGCAGCTAGATAATCTCAATGCCTTCAACTTTAACATCAGCTGCCAAACACTCAGCACTTTTGAAAAAATGGGCCACACATCTAGGAATCTAAACATGGCATTAAAAACCCAACTTTAACAACCTGTTCTTCACCTAATATTCACTGGTATGTGTATCATCTACATTAGCCACCGAAAATGTTTAACTGTATTAGATTATACTAAAACTGTCACACTGAAAATTTGAAATTTTCCAAATGGAAGTGATTCTAAGGCAGAAGAACATGACATCAGCTTAAATAACATATCTAAAACTAACACCTGTTGTGAAATGCAATCTTAAACCTCATTTTTGTTTTTCGTGTGGTTTGCTTTCTTTGAAAACTTGAGGACATTTCAAAAAGAAATAAAAAAAAACCCCATCTGTGCAAGAAGCTACCTTACCATACCAACCCTCAGCTGGAGAGCTATTTTTAAACATAGAAGAAGAATGCTCAGCTTTTAGGACCATGAACATTACACACTGTTTGTCTGAACAAACAGGAAGGACAAATCAAGGTGAAAATCACCCAGACACACAGTGTATTTTCTTAATTCAAAAGAGACACAGAATTTAAATTCATGTTCATAGAATGCAGTGTTTTTACTAGAATGAAAATAGTTGAACACTGATATGCAGTATTAAACATTTTTAATAGTTTTTAGTAGCATTATTTAGCAAGATGGTGAGAAAAACTATGCTTGCAATCAAAACAGAATTAGTAGAAACTGCAATTCTGAAAAAAAACCCTAAAAATTTAGAAACAGTTTTTTTTCCACATACATGAATTGTAAATCAATAAAGTGGATATACAAAACACTTATCTCCGTTCTAGGGTTTTGCCCACAGATATGCCTGTAGCATGTTTTTTCAGGAAAAACACTTGCATGAAAGTTTGGAAATATATTTTCAGCTTTGTAGCCTATAATCAGGGCTTTTTTTGTACTTTAGATCAGGGAATAAAAAAGAAGATTCATATTATCTGACTTTTGAAATGCAATGTAAGTGCCTAAAGTGGAATCCCAGGGGCTGTGTAAGGTCAGTGGTGCCAGGTATGTTCTTCTAGAGAATTAGATTATCTAAATAAGGAACCTAGATTCTCTCTAAGGAGAGAGAAATAGGCCCCTCAATTAAATGCTTAAGTTGTACAGTGTCAGTACTTGACAAGATTTCTGACTGTTCCTTTAATGATCCAAGTGCAAGGCAACAACCCTTCCCTATGAAGTACCTACAATGGTGGAAGCAGTATGGCTGAATTTAGACAAAATTATGTGTACAGGTTTTATGTCTATGAAAGAACTGTATTTGATGCAGTTTGTATTATTTTAGAATCCTGAGAAAGGCAGAAAAGCTTCTAACAGAGAGGCACATATGCAAAACTTGGCTATATGCTTAATTTGCTCACGTTTAAATCAGTGTTACCATGATGTTTCATTATTTTTACCTAAAACCAAAACGAACTGCTAAACTTTTAAAAAATCCTAAGAGATGCCTTTAATAACTTTTGTAAGCAAAAGCAGCTTTGCTGCAACTAATGTGGTCATTATGAATTCAACTTCATATGGGATATGTTTCAGTTTTAACTAAGCGGTACAAAAACCAGGCACTCATCCCCCTAAACAAGCAATACTCACAATAGTTTACTCAGTGATCAGTAATGACATTCATTGTCACTGGTATATTAGTTTAATGTCAAGAAATGTGGTTTTTTTAATCACAATTGAGGCCAGTTGTGTTCTGGGGCCCACCCAGCAAGGCAAACACCAAAGAATAAAGAAATTTGATGGAAGGGCAAAGCTTTGAATTTGCATACAATTCCCCTTTGCTTTATCTTGTTTGCACTAGGACACGTTTTTTCAGAAAATGGATGAGCACCTGAATATGCTGAATGCTATATGGACCTGGCAAAAATATATAGCATTTTTAAAAAGTGGCAGCTGAACGCTAAAGACCTACACAAAGTCCCTGAGAGCACTGGCTTTTCTAAACAAATTTTTAATTGCCAATTTTGAGCTAGCTAATGTTTGGAAGACAGGTACTTTCTCCCCTCCTGTAAAAAATTATTACTGCAGTTAGCCTAAGCTGTGAATGATGCAGTATGTATTCAACATGCATGCTAAGATGTGCTTGCTCTGTGGAAGCTTGGAAGAGATAGGTAACTTCTAGACCCACATAAATGCTTTTGTGCTAGACTTTCCAAACAGCACAAAATTTAATTAATCCTATTTTTTTAGTATTTTCTGAAATTGCTACTGTATCTTTAAGAACCCTCAATCTAAATACCACAGCCTTTTATGGAAGGAGACAAGCACAGAAGAAATCAGCAAGATGGGTGTTTGACAGCATTGCAATTGCCAACGAGTCTTGATGAAAAGAAGCACGAGCTCCAAGCTCTATTTTTTCATTATGACTTGCAAAATGTAACAGTCATCACAAGGAATTAATCATATAACAATAGTGTACTAACCAAAAATAAGAACACAATTTTAGTGTAGCAAAGTAATTTATGGAAACGTATAGTGTTTCCACAATAGCAGTAGATAACATGCAACCCTTCAAAGAGGTTTATTTCTACTGTGTCCTGCAACTATGACTTTATACATGTCAGGGAGATTTAAGCATAGACCGATCAACAGCATAATTATAGTAAAATAGTCCTATTTAATTGGTGGGTCTGAGGCTCATATGTGTGACCAACAATTAAGAATGCCCAACTTCTCACTTTGACATAAGAAAATCTCCCAACCCTTACAGAGAAACATTAAGGTATTATAAAGTTAAATTGAAAGGATTTCTTTCCTAGCTTATTAAACATAAATTATTTAAACGATAACCTAAATGCACAGGATGCTTGTTTAAACATGAGTTTATCTATGTTCAACAACTGCTGTAGAAGCTCCTGAAAGTTCAAAGTATTGGTCATATGGACTCGTAACACATGTTGGATGAGCAAATACATACACAGCGTGTGCCTAGCTGCATATGAATTCCAGTGTATATGTCACAGCAGTTTCAATGTATGATGGAATTAGTATTTTTAGATCTGTTACTTAGGCTAACATTTCCGGGACAGATTTCAGTATTTACTTTCCACTATTTTGGCTGTTCTGCTCTGCAGAGCTTTACCTATCTGTTATCAGTTTTCCTTAATAGAACACAATTCCTGAAGAATACCGTATTTTCCTCCCCTCCCCATCTTTCTACCCACACAAAAGATTATTCAACTATGATATTCCAGCTAGCAAGACTACTTAATGGTATCTGTCTTGACAGTGTGGACAATGAGTTTTCAGATTCAAATGTATGCACTTGAGCATCACTTGACACGTCCAAAAATCAGGCAACCTTAAAAAACACTGCAAGTGTCAGAGTGTACCTGGATAGTTGGGACACGGCCTCCTGTGCTGAATTCACCAGAAAAATGGTACGAAAAACCAGAACTCTAGCGGGAAATCTGGTCCCAAGGAGCACCCTTTCGCCACTACTTCAGCTACATAAGCATTAGATTGCCATTCATGCAAATACAGCTCAAATCTGGTCAAATGAAAGGTCTCTGGTAACAAGGAATGACTAAATTAATACAGGTAAAAATGGGAAAAAAAACATTTTACCAAGAGATGACTGAGGCTGGAGTTAAGTGACTCACTTAAAATCACATGTCACTGGCAAAGTTCAGGAGGTGAATCCAGATATTTTGTTCTAAGACACGTCCTTCCACTTCACACTTCTAAATCACAGGGCTCCAGACAAAACAAAACCCTAAAGGTGCTACAATGTGGAGGGAAAAGATCTCACTGACACCCAAACATCAGCCTAGAATACCAGTAAAAGACAAACACGACAAAGACTTGAGAACCATCTATGAAAGTAAGAAAATTTAAGCAGAAGGACAAGGAAACAAAAAATACCCTAAGGTTTAAAGGGATTTATAAGAATATAAGCATTACCATAGGCAGAAAATACTTGCTGGACTAAACATACTATGTTTTATTGCTTCAGCAGTACCTACAGTTTCTTTATTTCTTGACAATCAATATTCTTAGTCAACTATGAGAATCATATATTGCTGAATACACTGAACACATGGGAATTAATTGCAATTTAAGACTAAAAATAATACAGAAACACAATTTTCAAACCAAACAACTACTGTTTAATTTTCATTTAAAATGAATGAAGTAAAAATGCTACGCAAGACTATGAACACAGCAGGTATACCATCCTTACCTGCAAAGGAAGGAGAGTATTACTGTTGGTGTCAGTTCGGAAAACATTATCTTCAATCCACGATTTTGGTGTCAGTGATGGAGTAGAGCGAGTAAATTTAGGAGGAGCTATGACATTACCAGAAAAGGGCTTCTTCAAAGGAGAGATCTGGTTCATAGTTCCTGGAATTCCCATGGTTCCAGTTCTACGATGGTCTCTGCCATGCATTCCTCCCCAGGATATATTTCCTGTGCTCCAGCCGCTGCTCTGATTGCTCCATGGTGACTGCTTCAGAAGAGGCTAAAAGAGAAATATTAATTTATATTATTTTGAAAATACTTGAAATGCTTTTCTACTTCAAAAAAAATCCAAACCCCAAAACAACCAACCACCAAGTAAGCAATGCACAGAGATTTCTATAAACCACTCTTCTGGTAACACGTAAATTAGTTACTGAGGCAAGGAAGAAAACTCAGCTTCATTAAAAAAAAATAAATTCCTAGTCCCCCAAATGTCTCCCCAGTAAATGCTGCAGTACTTGCGCAGGCAATTTTGATTATCATTTTAGTAACTGGTAGAATTTTTAAAGCTATGCAGAAGAAAAATTCCAGCTTGCAAAACCAAGTTCTGAAATACTCTGAGGCCAGTTTTTATCATACACTACTTGCTACTGTATGATGAGATCACTGCAAAAACATGAAGAACTTCAAAGAGATCAATTAAAAATTATTATTAAAATAGTATTTATATTTCTACTAATAATTATTTATACTTAGTGAGTAGTAGTATTTCACTACAGTGAGGAGAAATTTGAAAATTAAAATTCAAATGGCAGATTTAATTCCCCCCACTCCAGTATTTTGAGTATCATTGTCTCAATATTACCATATAAGTGCAAAAAGAGCACTGACTACTGTACAGAGAATCTGTTTGAAAGAGCTATCTTAACATTTCCACACTAAAATGCATTATTCTGAAGCCACTGCTCAAAATTTGTGGAGTAATGAATCTGCGGGATTCTGCAGGTTGTACTCTAAAATTTTTTCTGATCATTTTTTTCCCTATCCAGATATGGGGTACTTTACACCTACCTAAATAAACTTACAAGTGCACTGCATTCTCTAATATGAAAACGGAAGCAGTTTTTAGAAAAAAGATTTTTAAAGGATTAAGTTTTTATTCACAAGCTATAGCTTTGCTAAAAAGTGACCTATAGTGGTTGTGATATTACCAAGAGGTGGACCCACTGAGCATGACTGACAGTGAAGAACTGTATTTATCTTTAGTAGTCTCAAATCTGGCTGTTCTTGGAAACGCTTTTCCTCAAACATAGAAATGGAGTGGGGGTGTATGTGATGATTCTAAATTCAGTTCTGTGAAATGAAAACAGAGTACTTCTAGCTCTAAGCTTAGCTGCAAGCAACCCTCAAACTGCAATTCTAATAACTTAAAAACGTAAAGCATGTAAATATGTATCAGGTAAAAGAGAACTTTCTGAAGACTGAAAGATAAAATTGTTACAACAACCCCAGAAAACAAACAAAAAAAAACCAAACACTAAAGCCATTCTTGGTCAAGTAATCAGGAAAACATCCTATTCTATATAATTATAGATAATTACGTTGTAAAACTTGAATACTTGCATTGGAATTTTGGGAGAGGCAGGCACTCTATTGTGAAATAAACCTTAAGAGATAATGCCAAATGTTAACAAGCCTCTAATATTGCTAGCTACGCTGTCATGGCACTGTTTAAGTACACCTACATCTTCTAAGTGAGAGAAAATTCCTGTACACCTCACTGTTGGGGAATTGCTTGGAATTTGTTTGAAGAAGGTTATTATACATGTTAAGGACAACTAGCTCCTAATTATAATGCATTGTAATGACTTCTTCAACAGGCACACAATGTGAGATTCCAGTTGTGATACAAATTAATCTCTACCGATTAAATCTGACTGGATTTAATACTAGAATGAAAAAAAAATTAAGATGAGGCCTATGTAACTTCAGCCTTTCATAACTGAGCAAATTACTGGAGCAAAATGGGCTTATAATGCAACAGCTGGTAATATTAACACGGATTTGCTTCTCACTGATTCCTTAGAATAGCCTATTCCACGAAGAAACGTAAACTTTCATTTCAACACGGGATCGTTAAACCCCTCGATTAAAATCGGATTAAAATAGGTCACAGAACTAACAGCAACTCGAAACACTGTGCTGTCCTCGGATACACATTCAAGCAACGTCAGTCAAAAGCCCTGAAAAGGCAGTACGGCGTCAACTTTCGCATCTGACCCTCCTCTCGGCGACCTGTGCCCGTCCGACCGAGCCTGCAGGAGGGCCGACCCGCGTTTGGGGAAGGGGCTGCCCGGGGGGGCGGCGCCGGCCGGAGCTGTCAGGCTCATTGTTCCGGGGATCCCGCGCCCGCCGCGGGCGACTTGGGGGTACTAGGGGGGCGTTTTCACGCCGGAACTCCCAGACACCAACAGGCGCGGTTGAGCTCTTTATTTTTCTTTTTTTTTTTTTAAACGCAAGCCGTCTCTTCTCGTCCCGAGTAAAATCCTGGCGTCCCTTGGGAGGCGACAGCACACCGAGGAGGGCCAGAAGAGCTACGCCGGCACCTGACACCCTGAACGGGCGGGCACAGTGCCCGGGCGCGGGGCGGCTGCTGTCCGCAGACCCGTCCGGCTCGATCCCTCCGGCCGCCCGGCGCCGCAGCGGGCGGGGGGCGCAGGTGCCCTCCCTCCCTCCCGCCGGGCCGGCCCCGCCCTGCCGCCGCCGCGGTCCCGCCGGGCTGTCACCGCCGCGCAGCCTCGCCCGGCG
>VXBU01007356.1:163096-204572 GCA_013400315.1 Bombycilla garrulus
TGCATTGACGCACGATCGCGCGCCTGGGGCGGGGTGGGCCGGGGCGGGCGGGGGTGGAGCGCGGGCGCGGCGGCACGAGACGGGCCGGGTGCCAAGGCCCCGCCCAGCCCCGGGTCGGCCCCGCCCCCAGAGGCGGGGGATACGGGCCGCGTCGTAAGCCCGTGTTCCCTGTGGGATCGGGATGCGGGACTGTCTCTGTTCCCTTCCCTGTCCCGTGGGGCACTGCAGCGTCCAGAGCTCCTGTGGAAGCCTGGGCTCGTCACCCCTTCCTCGCCACACACCCGGGACCTGCCAGCAAACCGCGTTTGCTGAGCACCTCAGAGACCCACGGGAGCTCGGGCGGACCCGGTGTTTGGGTGTGGTGGCGCGGGGTGGTGCCTTCTGAGGTATTCCAGTATCAAAGGTGGGGTTTTACATTTTCCATAACCTGGAAGCACAGTTATTGGCAGCTGTTCAATGCAAACAAATTAATAGTTTGGCACGTACAGATGTAACGTTCATGTCAATGTGTATGTCCCTGAAAAGACTTAAATAAGGCGGCCTCTCTTTGTGCTCTGGGAAGGCTGTAGCTCAGCAATGAAAGAATTTATACAGGGCTGTTGAATTTGTGAGTACTTGGGGAAAGTGTCATTATGTGCTTGACCTGTTGAACCTTTTCTTTAGGCATCTGTCTGTGCCCACGATGAGCAACTGGATAGCTTCATTCCTCCTGCCCCATGGACCTTTGGTCTGACCTAGTGTAACAGTTCTTATTTCTTAAATCTGTATATATTTTCTACATGCTTGTAAAACGTAGAGGAGAAAAAAATTGTTTCAGCATTTCCAGTCATCTCTGATATGGTTGTGAACCTGTGTGGATATATATTGGGGAATCTGTGCTATGTTGCAGGGTTAATATTAAAATGCATTTGCAGCATTGAAGAATAATTGGTGTGTATTTATCTTTGCTGTGTTATGGCTTAGCACTCCAGAACAATTCGTATACTGGCATTTGTTTCAAGAACTTGGCACTCTTACCAGGGCTAAAAAATCCACAGTGCAGACCAAGGCCTTACAGATGGTCACATGCTGAGTAAATGTTGCAGGCTGAGTACTGGTTCCTCTCTGAAGAGCGAATTGCTTCACAGCACAGTCCTCATAAACCTTAGTTTGGTGAGCTGTAGAACTGGTAGCATCTGGCTTCCCTTTGTATTCCTGTCATACAACTGACATTGAGTTGTGTGCAAGCCTGAACAGAAGTTGTCCTCTACCTGGGGCATTCTCAGGCAATGTCTAGCAAGGGTGGAAGCAGTGCTGTACTGCAGTCTCCTATAATCAGCTACCTATTTCTACAAAGTGTGTAGGAACTCATTCAGTTGAGTTTTTGGGTTTTTTTTTGTAAGCAGTCAGCTTCTCTGTCCCTGACCTTTAAATCAATCCCGAATTCTAGTAATTCTTCCTTCAAAAAAGCTCTCTTGGGGCCTGTGAGTATTTTTTAAATTGACTGAAAGACAGGAGTGCTCATGTCCTTTACGACAGCTTATCTCTGGCACGGTAGCCACTCACCCCAATTATGTGTGTTTGTTAAATCAACTTTCATGGAGTGAAGNCCGTCAGGCGCTCACTCGGGGCGGGGGAGAGTGGGATCGCCCCGCCCCTTCGCGTCGCGCGCCGCTCATTTGCATTGACGCACGATCGCGCGCCTCGGGCGGGGTGGGCCGGGGCGGGCGGGGGTGGAGCGCGAGCGCGGCGGCACGAGACGGGCCGGGTGCCAAGGCCCCGCCCAGCCCCGGGTCGGCCCCGCCCCCAGAGGCGGGGGATACGGGCCACGTCGTAAGCCCGTGTTCCCTGTGGGATCGGGATGCGGGACTGTCTCTGTTCCCTTCCCTGTCCCGTGGGGCACTGCAGCGTCCAGAGCTCCTGTGGAAGCCTGGGCTCGTCACCCCTTCCTCGCCACACACCCGGGACCTGCCAGCAAACCGCGTTTGCTGAGCACCTCAGAGACCCACGGGNCAATGAAAGAATTTATACAGGGCTGTTGAATTTGTGAGTACTTGGGGAAAGTGTCATTATGTGCTTGACCTGTTGAACCTTTTCTTTAGGCATCTGTCTGTGCCCACGATGAGCAACTGGATAGCTTCATTCCTCCTGCCCCATGGACCTTTGGTCTGACCTAGTGTAACAGTTCTTATTTCTTAAATCTGTATATATTTTCTACATGCTTGTAAAACGTAGAGGAGAAAAAAATTGTTTCAGCATTTCCAGTCATCTCTGATATGGTTGTGAACCTGTGTGGATATATATTGGGGAATCTGTGCTATGTTGCAGGGTTAATATTAAAATGCATTTGCAGCATTGAAGAATAATTGGTGTGTATTTATCTTTGCTGTGTTATGGCTTAGCACTCCAGAACAATTCGTATACTGGCATTTGTTTCAAGAACTTGGCACTCTTACCAGGGCTAAAAAATCCACAGTGCAGACCAAGGCCTTACAGATGGTCACATGCTGAGTAAATGTTGCAGGCTGAGTACTGGTTCCTCTCTGAAGAGCGAATTGCTTCACAGCACAGTCCTCATAAACCTTAGTTTGGTGAGCTGTAGAACTGGTAGCATCTGGCTTCCCTTTGTATTCCTGTCATACAACTGACATTGAGTTGTGTGCAAGCCTGAACAGAAGTTGTCCTCTACCTGGGGCATTCTCAGGCAATGTCTAGCAAGGGTGGAAGCAGTGCTGTACTGCAGTCTCCTATAATCAGCTACCTATTTCTACAAAGTGTGTAGGAACTCATTCAGTTGAGTTTTTGGGTTTTTTTTTGTAAGCAGTCAGCTTCTCTGTCCCTGACCTTTAAATCAATCCCGAATTCTAGTAATTCTTCCTTCAAAAAAGCTCTCTTGGGGCCTGTGAGTATTTTTTAAATTGACTGAAAGACAGGAGTGCTCATGTCCTTTACGACAGCTTATCTCTGGCACGGTAGCCACTCACCCCAATTATGTGTGTTTGTTAAATCAACTTTCATGGAGTGAAGATCATCTATTTTTAACCATGTAAAAAGTAAGTGTCTACTCTGCATTAGCCGCCTAATGTTCTACAAACACAAGACAGGTGCTACCAAAGGATGATTCATCCCCTAAACAAAGGTACTTTTAGAGGGAGAAACCTGATCTCTCTCCATTGATTATGAGGAAAGGTTCTGGCTGCCTTGCTGCAGAATCCAGTTGGTCTTCGTGGTCCCGTGGTCTTGTGGCACATGCTACTTGACTCTGACACAAGCAAGGACAGTTGTACTAAATCAAACCAACCACCCTGCAGGCTCTGCTGCCTCAGATACGAGACCCCTTGTTGTGTGGTGAGGCCACAAGTTCTGGCTTCTCCTCCACCAAGTCAAGTCTCTTAACTGGCACCTTGGTGCCATCAAGAAGTGCTGAGGCCTGTCCTTGGCAGTTTGTTTTCTCTCTCCAGTCTCCAGTGTTTTGATTTTCGACCATTCGGACTTCACACCCTCTTGGATTACTGTTTTTCCCTCCCTTGTAATCCCTTGATTCCTTCCTGCTTTCTTTTATCTTAGCTGTCCCTTTCTAGGGAAGTCTTGAGAGCTTTTCTTTTTATTAGACTAGTTGGAAGGTAATAGTGTCTGAAAGTAAATGCCTAAACAAATGTGTAAGAGCAAGCTAAGCGTGTGTTATGCTTCTTTCAGGTACCTCAACTATCTGCAACACAGGAACTTCCTAATTTTTTCTTTGCAGACCATAGGGTGTACTGAGAGCCTTGGACTCCATGTTCCCTGATGTTACTGAAGCAAGACTGCCTGAAGAGGAGAGCATGCTGGCAGAGCCTCGCCTCACCTGAGTAACTTCAAGAAGCTAGAGAGTCATGGAGCTGGGTTGAGTTCTTTAGATTGGACAACAAATGTTACAAATGCCAAGCCATATGCAATATCACTATACATAATATGTAAATTGTAAAAACCAGATGTTGCAGAGCAAGCTGTCAGTACGGTAGAACCAAATATACATAAGGTATGTATTTTGCAGCCATTAATCAACCTGCTTCTGTATATTCATTCCAACAAATATGACAGACATTGACTTCACCTGGGAGGCCTGTGGTAGAGCTGGGGCTGACAGCTCTCCTGGATTTGTTTGTGTCTGAAAGACAACAATCACACACTTGTCTGGCATTCTGCATCATGCAGTGGGTGTTAAATTTTGTGTGGTGAGTTTAACCAGCAGTGCTATAGAATAGAAAGTATAAGAACGAATCACGTTAACCTATATAAAATAGGTATAGGTCTATAAAGACAAAATAAACTCTAAGGGTTACAGAGCAGCTTCTCTGGTTACAGAGCAGCACCCAGCTGCCGTTTAGCTGACATGGAAGGAATCAACAAGGCAGTGGTTTCTGAGTTTTGCCCCTGAGTGGTTATCATCTCTTCTAGAAATTGCCATGCACAACTTATTTCCTTTTATAAACCCAGGAGAATAACTTCTTCTATTGGCGAGTGTTAGGAACAGGATATTATTATATGAGAAAGGATTTTGGCTCCCCCTTTTTTTTTAATTTTTTTTTTTCTTGAACAATAACACCTTTAGCAGTTATAGGAACTGAATGGGCTTGTACTGAGATGCTGTGCACTTCAGAGTGGTCTGTGGGTTTAGCTCCTTTAAAAAGGTCTGTGTTCTTTTGTGGGGTAGGATCCATACTTTTTAATGATCAGATACCACTTAACAAGTGTTACAGTTTTTGTGAACATGCAGTAAGTAATGAAACTTAGATATAGTATGTAGACTTGATATGTACACAGAACTACTTCAGCACTTCCTCATTTTATAAATGAACACGAACACAGAAATATCAGGAACCTAATACATACAAAACAAAATAGCTCTGACTAGTGGTAGAATCTGCTCTTTCTTTTCTATTAGCTAGTTGGAAAATCATCATGCCTGTGAATTTGAATATGGGCTGCAATTAGACGCACACATTAGAAGTATTTTTTCTTTCATTCTAATACTAAACACGGGGGGGGTTTTGGGTTTATTTTTTAGCATGTTACAGTTAAAAGTAAGTGTTCCAGATAGTATTGACCTCAAAAAAATCTTTTATGGATTGGCTCACCATAGCAGAGACTCATTGCCTGCTTGTAATGCAACAAGTTGTTCTTTCCACAGCCCACAATATTTATAGGCCTTTCACCATTTGCAGTGGTTTACTGCTCAATTTGGCCTCTCTTCCAAAGCTCTACAGGCACAAAAAGAAAAAAGAAAAATTAAAATCTGTTTCTTGTTTTCTCTTGCTGTTTTCTCTTGCTGTTTTACCACTGCTTGTTTTGCATATCTACTTCTTTTCCTAGGGTCTTTGTTACCCATCTCTATTTAGGTAGCTGTGTCTGTCCTGCAATGCTTGCCAACGGCTCTGCTGAAGATCTGCTCGATCTTCCCTCGGATCAGGCTGTTTAGGGAAGTACACAGTCTGTTGTCCTGTGCTGTGTGACATGGGTCTGCTTTGTTGCTCAGTGTAAACTGTGGCATAGGCTTGCATATGCATTCCAGGAACAGCACATTGTTCTAACTGGTATCAAAATACAGATTCACATACTTTTGCTAGAGCTGCTTCCTCTTGACCCTAAAGTTGATTTTTTGTTAATGACATTTTCCTCCCATGGAAACATGGTAAACAGTCTGGGACTGCAGGTTATTCATATAGAAAAGCAGATGATGAGGCTTGACATAACAATGTGTTTCATTCACTGTTTTTCTGTTCTTGATTTTTTTAAACTCTGAAAATAATAGTCATGCACCCTTAGTAAGGAGGCAGGGAAGTCTTTTTCAGCAGTGAGCAGCCTATTTGAATCACAGTAGCTTACCTTTTCTCCTGGTGTTTTTTCTCATTCAAAACAAAACAAAAAAACAAAACAAAACAACAAAAAAGCCCAACAACAAAACAAACAAACAAACAATTTACCCAGATATAAGAAAACTGGGTAAAAACCAGCACTGTGTGCTGAAATGAAATTAAAAGCAGTAGAAAAAATTAATACCAGTGATTGAAATATTGTGCTTTGTTCTCTTATTCCCACCCCATGTTATGTTTTACTTTGTTTGTTTGTTTTTAAGGTTAAAAATCTTAAAATTTAGAGGAGATGGGCAGCTTTCTTGCTTTATTCAAAGTCCGACTTCCATCGGGAAAGCCTGCTAAACTTGAAGGATATAGGTTCTGGTCACAAGAATGCAAAGCAGTGATCTATTCTGTTTTTTCTCCTTTGTGCCCTGGAGTTTAACCAGCACACTAAACTAATATTTTCTTGATTGCTAGTGGCAGTTTCTATTTCTTTTTTGGTTTGGGTTTTTTTTTGCAGTGGAAGTCATTAGACTTTCTCCCAGGAGAATCACTGCCAAAGTAAACAAACATCTTCATGAAAGGAAAATAATGTCTAGAGTATTCAGAATTCCATGTTTTACAGATAAGTATTTGTGGCAACTAACTAGTGAATTAAAGTGAATGAAATCCTATTTCTAGTTTGCTACTTTTGCTGTTCTAATTGATTGTGGCAATTTCTGCTAGCTTCTCAGCTATCCAGTGCAAGTACTGGATGCTAGTTATAATTTAAGATGAAAGAAAATATGAGATGAAACTCGATTTAGAAAAAATATTTTCTTTTATTTTTGACTGTTGGGAATTGAATAGTGTATGTAAACCTCCAAGGAATTGCTGTTGTCTCTAAAATGTTCTGCATGTGGTTGGCAAGAACAACAAGGAGAGAGGAAAGTTCAGCTAAAAAATTCATAAAGGCTGTCTGGTGGAATGCATTACAGTCGTCTGTATACCTCTGTGCTCTTATTCCCCTGGACTGATAATTTTTAGCTGAGATGAAAAGTTCTGAGGAACAGGAGGCTGGCAGATTTGCAACATAGATTGTTTGAAGGTTTAAATACTGTGACTATCTCTGCTTACTGTAAGTCTGTAGATATAATGTAAGCTGGAGTTGCTGAAAAGTGATAGAATGGCTCATGTGAACAGCCAAAAAAAAATTGTGAAGAGCTTATTTTGTGTGTGCTGCAGAATTCTGCACTCTTTCCGCCTCTTCTACAGGGTAGCAATAATTCACCAGTGGAGCAGAGACACTTCAAATTTGTTGACGATGAGACCATATCTAGTTCTTTGTTTAGGCAGTGGCTTTAACAAAGGGGACCAGTGCTAACTGGGAGCTGCTGCCAACACCATCATATGTTTCTTGACAAATGCAAAGTGTTCAAAAAGTTGGCACTACAAAATAGAGATACTGTCAATCTTTGTTTAATCCTCAAAATGGCTTTTAAGCTTTTAAAGCTTGTGTTGTTGCTGGTGCACTTGCATATCAGATAATGTTTTTGACAGCTCTTATAATATGGCTGGTTAATTTGGTCACATTACTAGAACATAAACCAAAATTCTGTGAGTGCTGAGATTTTACTGCTGCTTTTTCCTATGTGCTGTGAGCAGAAGAATGGTTTGTGCAGAACACAGTATTTTCTCATCTCCTTTTCTATGCACTGTGCAGATGCAGCTGCTGCTATTTACTAAACATGAAAGTATTATTCACAGCTCTGTGAGTAAGTTTGGGTTCTGCTTTACAGAATGCATGAGACATATCTACTAATTGCACAAATGTTCAGCCTATATTTATGTACCTGAATATTGGGGTGTAGGAGGCAAATTGAAATTTTAAGGAATTGTTTCAGTGATCATGGGCTAGGTCTCCAGAAGTTCATGGAACTGAATTGTGCTAGGAATAACTGTGTGGTGCTTCCAGTGATAGAATAATCTGTTCTGAAGGTTGGAATACTCTAGTGAGATTGCATGTAGAGGCAAGGTAGGAGATCCAAGGAAACTCTGGAAATTTTGAACATGGGGGCTTTGAAGTAGCATTCATTGAGTCCTGTAGATCTGATCGCAGATGCAGCAGGAGGAAGCAAGTATGTGTCTGTAGCTAGGTCTGGCCCTCTGGAGTATACAGGTCTTGTAGCAATTTAAACAGAAGTTTGTACTTCAGCAGGCTATTAAAAAAAGTGCTTTCAATTGCTACAAGAAAACTTATTGAAGTTTACTTATTACACTCAAAAAGGTAGTAGGGAAACAGGTTCTCCTTTGAGCCATAGCATCTGTGTTGTACAAAATCCAATGGCAACGTATCTGAATTTATTTTTTGTGAAAATACATTATCTTTTACCTGATGTTATTTTCTCTTTGAGTGTAAGATAGATGCTCACTAATTTTACACCACCACCCACTGTGGAATTTAGTAAAATTCAGTAAAATTATTTTCAACAGATTCTGCAAGAAATTTGCTGCTGCTTTAATTAATATGGAATTATCTCAGAAATTACTAGTGCAGACTCTTCAGATTTACTATAGAACTAAAATTAATCAGTCTAGAGCTGAAGAAGCACAGATTAAAATTTAAAAATACATTAACCATATAATTGTGAGTAATTATGATGATATATCCAGTAGTCAGGCTGGGGTCAACAGCTCTGGGCTGGCCATTGGGATATCAGAGTTTAGCTTGTCAGCAGCAGACAGCCTGCCTGAGGGTAGGATGCTCTCCTTCCATTTGCTGAGGACCTGCAGCATCTTTTAGGAAATGCTCCATCATCCATGGCTGGAATGATGAGACTTGTCTGGTGATGAGGCTGTCCCTCTAGGAGGGAAAAGGGGCAGGCCTGGGTGCAGAATTGAATTCAGCTCTGCCATACAGTAAATGAAGGCTCTCTCAACACCTGGTTGGCTTTAGTCATGTCCCAGCTGCCTTGCCCACCCCTGGCTTTTTGTTTGTTTTTTAACCTAAGTTATATTTCTGAACAGTGCAAAATGACTCTACTGAAGCTTTCACTGATTTTCCTGTGGGTCTCCCTCCTTCTAAATATGCCTAACTCTAGCTGGGACTCAGAAACAAGAAATCCTGTGTTCTCCCATAATAATTTACATGTCTGATCTGATAATGAATTTTAAATCAATGTTAAGTATCATGACTTTTGAATGTTCATGCAATTATGACAATACAAAGATAATGAAAAGCAATATCCTAGTTCTGCCCCATGTATTTTGGTTACTAAGTCATATTATCCATGTGATTATTTCTTAATGCTCATGTATATAATTCTTAATAATTGTAAAGAAAAGAAATCCAAGAAAAATCTTTGCCAAGAAACTATGCAAAAGCTAAATGTATTAGAATATTAATGTTAAAATATTTTAGAAGTCCATTAGCTGTAAAAAATAATAATTGAAGCCTAGAAAATGTAGGGAAAATACTGCACTTCAATAAAATGAAATATATTAGGAAACAGACAGTTAAGTGCCATCCAGACAACCTTAATTTACTTCTATAATGAGGACCTGAGGGAAATGTGGAGTTAAATTTAGTTTATTTCAGTACATTTTATTTTTTTAACCCTTTATGCCCAATCTTAAATAAAAGAATTATGACTGCTTGGATGCCTTAACCATCAACTCCTCTATTTTCGTATGTTTAGTTTTTTGTAAGTTTTATCTAACAGAGCACTGGAAGTTGTGCTTTTAACCACATAGCTACAAGGGGAAGGAACTAAGGAAAGAGCAGAATTGTTGCCTTCATCTTTTACAGAGGGAGTACAAAACCTACTGTAATTTTGTCATTTCTCTTTTTCATTATGGCACTGAGAGCTCAGATCCATTTTTATGCAATGGCACAGTTTGCTGTGTAAGTATATCTTACAGAAGCTGAGGAACACATATGCCACAAATCAATTGTACCCATGATATTAAGAGGGAAGATTACATAGATATTTAAAAATTCCCAAACTTTGGCAAATGACCTTGAGTAATTGTGATATCATTTCGGGTCAGTGTGCTTTGACTGGTGGTCAATCAAAATGAATCATCCAAGGAACCTTTGTTTTCACAGTTGTAATATTTTTGTTTGTTTGTTTGTTTTTTGTTTTGGTTTTTTTGTTGTTTTTTTTTGTGCATGCTTATATAGCAGGTTTAGCAGTGTTCTGCTAAACAGCAGAAAACCTCATAAAATTTCTACATTAGGAAATTGAAGGGCTTTTCCTTTCTGTCTTTCCTCCAAAATAACCTTTATTTTTTCCAACATTGAAAGGTCGTCTTTATTAGAGGAAATTTACCAGAGACTAGAGTGGTGTAATTATGCCTTGTGGATGCTTTTTAATCTTGCATGAATGCCTGTAGAATTCAAGTGTCCACATGGGGAGTTATACCATCAGAACTATAGGGGCGTAATTATGTCAGTGAATTCTGTGTTGAGACAAATGCTTTATGAAAAGGAATTTTATTTTGGCTCTTTACTTTTCAGCTTATTCATGTTCTGAACTAAAAGGAGGTGATCAAATCAGTGAAAATAATGAAAATTCAATGGTTACCAAGGGCTGGGGAAATTGGAAAGTAATAAATATATACGTTTCCTAATAATACTCATGTGCATTTTTGTTCTTATTCTCTCGCCAGTGTTTGAGTTTGTGAAGGGTTTAGTGAAAGGTTAGTAAACAAGGCTTGTTCTTTGCTGAACCTCATAAACTAATATATGTAATAGCTAAACACCGGCAGAATATTAGAGATTCTTAGCTCCCATAAAAAGCAGGTGGGGCGTCAGGCAAATAGGACACTGGAGAATTAGTTGAATACTTTTTATTCTCTGTAGGACCTCAGCAGTTAACACTGATCAAATCAGCCATATGTGAATTTTCCTATGTCCCTGTTAAATTTTAATTCCTAAATATGTGAGTCCTAGGACAGTAGTCAAAATCTTCTCTACAACAGTAGCCCATTTACATCAAAATAACTTTCAGTAGGTCGTTAAGGGTGTAGTAACATTAATAATTATTTACAAAATGTTCTTAGAGTAAATTACAAGCATGTCTCCGTGTAATTGCTGCATAGACTTTAAGAGAAGAAGAGCACAATCATTTTGGTGATGTAATCCAGTCCAGCCTTAGCACTGACCACAGAGCATTGCATTGTATTTCTTGCTTGAAGACTAAGGTGAGCTTCATTAGAAGGATGTCTCATTCATATTTGAAGAGTTCAGAGAACAAAGAGTCCACCACTTGTATACCAACACTCACCGTTCATGTGAATTGTTTCATTTGTGGTCTGAATAGAGCTTTGACTTAACTTGTTCAATCTTTGCTGGGTTAAAAAAGCCTTTAGTGCTGGACAATATTCAATGAAAATACCTGAAGGCTGGGATCAAGACATCTCAGCCTTCTTTAGTTGTTAAGCAAATCTCATTGAGGCACTTTAGTTTCTAACCGTAAGGCAAGATTTCTGTATCACCAGTTTTTCTTGTAGTTTCTTTCAAGTTTTCAAACATCTTTCTTAAGTAAGGGCATCAGTGTGTCAGCAGTGGTATTACTAATGAGAGAATTACAGCAGGAGCTGGACAAAAGCATGCTGTCTCCTTGCTGTTTTTGAAGCATGAAGTTTTTGTTTTTCATATTTCTCATCACAAGCCTTTTATGAGAGATTCTTTGCACAGGCCTCCATTGGATAATATGTTTTTCAAAGCAAGCTTATTAGAAGGAGACAGCAAGGTGATAACCAGAATATTTGGGTTTGCCCTGGGTAGTGTTGCACACAATGGTTGCACACATCCTGCTTCATATTCTTTTTATCTGCTATGATTTCTTTTAGAGTTGAAAGTACAGCCTTCAGTCTTGTAAATATTGTTTACTTTTTTTAAACAAGTGTAATCAATATTTTTATCATTAATGAAGCACATATCTGCCATTTTAAATGAAGCAGTTTACAAGGAAGCATGGCTGTGCCATTTTCTTTATTTCATATTTTTCACCTCTAGAATTTCTAGGTACTGATTCTTTGTTTTCATTTCTGTATGTTCACCCAATATATTCACCTGAGGTAAATGAGTAGAATTAGTAAAAAAAAAATCGTTCCTGTGAGCTGACTGCTGAAATATTGCAAAGGGAAGATGAGTCTGGTTTTGGTTACCAGTAGAACTCTGTTACTTGTCTTTAATTAATGTAGAATAGAGGTCTTTGCATGGTGTCATGAAATGGTTAGGTAAGTGTTTTGGAAGGATACAAGTATGTGGTTTTGCATTTGTAGCTCATCACTCTGCAGCTGTTTCAGGCCTGCTGTGCAAGTATACTGAAACATAATATTTAAATTTCTTTTTAGTTAGCAACATAATATTTAATTTTCTTTTTAGTTAGCAATAGTTTCCAGTCCTGAACTGTTCTCTCCAGAGCAGGCAGAGTGCTAGTCATAGTAAAGCCTTAGCTAGACTATCTGAGGAATGTTTTTGGTGTTCTGAAAATAGTGAGATCAATTTTATTGTGGTTGTATGGATTTGTGCAAGGGGGAGAGCACTGCAGACCTGCTTAGAAAAGGGAGCAAGGAAGCCCATGAGCCTGAGGTCTGCTTGCAATGTGACCCTGAGAAAGAGGTGATTGAAACTGTGAGTAAGGAAACTGCCTCCTGCAGTTTGCTTCCTACTGTGTTCAATGAAACAGCATATAATATGTATGGTTTATACATAAATAGGACTGCATTGAATAAATGCCTATCATCAGTTCAAGGTGCAACATACAAGACATCAAAAATCAGCAAATTATTTTGTATTTACTGTCAGTTTATAGCAGTATCTTAGAAAGCCCTCAGTGAAGGTGAATGGAGACAGAAGACAGTGATGAAATTTAACTAAAACTACACAGCAAGTCTGTTTTTCTGTCTGGAGTTCTAACTGAAAATTATATATTTCTAGCAGCACTGAGTATTTTTGTTTGCTTTGTGTTTTCTAGGCAGAACAAAACCTTGATAGTTATGGAATCATATAGAAAAACCTGGGGTGGAAGGGAGCTCTGGAGATATCTGCCCCAGGCTCTTGTTGAAAGCAGGACTCTAGATGAGATAATCAGGGGCCTGTCAAGGCCGATGAGTTCCCCATTTCTCTGGGTAACCTGCTCAAAGTTCAGTTGCTGTCATGGTGAAGAATTTCTTCTTAAACACAAATGGGTTTCCCCTGAAGCAGCCTATTGCCTCATGGCACTGGGCATCTTGCTGAAAAGAATCTCTGTATTCTCTGCAACAACAATTTAAGGGTTAGAAAACTGTGTTCAACCCCCGATTGTCTCTTCTTCATGCTGAACCAACCCAATTGTTTCGAGCTTTCTTCGTCTGTCAAGTTCTCCAGTCCTTTGATCAGCTTGATGGCCCTCTGCTAGATTATCTCAAAATTTTTAGTATGTCTTTTTAGTTAAGAGGACCAAGACTGGACACAATATTCCAGGTGTGGCCTAGTAAGTGCTAAGGAGAATGGAATTGCTATGTCCTTTTTGTTTGCTGACTGCAGACATACTGAGGAAGCCCACAGCACCATCTGCTTTCATTCCTGCAAGAGCACCAGGCTGGCTTGTGTCCAGCTTGTCATCCCTTCACCCTCAATAATACTATTTACTTTTGGACTACATATGGTGAAAGTAAGGACGTTCACAAAGCTTCTGGGAGAAAAGGGTTTTACTCTAGAGCCCAATGACTTCAGCCTTCACCCCCAGTATGGGAGACTTGGTTTTACTTCTTTCCTTCTTTTGGAGAGCTGTACCTGTGTTGCTCCCAACCCTGAGCTGTGCTCTTGGGAGGCTTGTGTAACAAGCCACAGCATATTCTGGAGTTCTTTCAAACTCACACGTTGCCACAATGATAATTTTGTTGAATATACTTCTGATGTTTCTGAGACTAGGGACTACACGTGGGATACCTCCTTGGGGTTCATTTCTCCTCTCCTCTCCTCTCCTCTCCTCTCCTCTCCTCAAATCGAGAGAAATTCCCTAAAATTTGAAATGAATGCTTGCCCAGCTCCAGTGTGACCCATATGACATAAAAGGTCTTTATGTTTGGTTTCTTTGCTTTGATGTGAATGAACTTGCCTGGCGTTAAGCAATTAGTCATGACTTGAATGGCTCCATCTTGGTGGTGTTGATGAGTGAGTGGAGCTACCCAAATTTAATTTTTTTTTAAAATGTATTTACCTCAATGCTTTTAGCTTTAAAAAGGGTGGAGCTGGGGCCTTTCTATTCCTTTTTGTGTCTCATATAACTTCATCTATGCAATATGGTAGCTTGTGGCAGGACAAGAAATCTATTTGTTTTGTTTTAGAGGAGCCAGGAAATATCTAAAAATATTTTCAAGTGCCACAGTTTTTTTAACAAAAGCAGGTTTTGTATAATGTTTGATGTACTGGGTAATAAAACCTGGATCAATATTCATTGCTACACTTATTTGGTTTTGCAATCCAAGTACCAGAATAAACAAACAAACAAACAAACATAAAACCCCCAAAAACAACCATCAAACAAACCCACTGGCATTTTACTTGCACAATTCAAATTGTGCAGTTGAGTTCTCCACAATATATTTTACTTGCAGATTTCAAAGGATGAAAAACAATGATAATATTAAATAATATATTAAAGGGGAGTAATATTTCCATATTGCCTTTTAAAGATAATTGCAACCCCCCAGAAATTTTAAATTAGGGTAAATAATTTGGAATCTTAGTATACCGTAAAAATGGGACACATTTTATGTCCATTACACTAACAGCAAAGCAGACTGTAGACTGGTGAGCATTTAGTACAAGTACATGGACAAATTCTGATGCAACAGAGAGCACCTCTTTCTAGGATGTGTTCACAATGTCTGAGGAAAAGTTATATTGCCATCAGTAAATCCAGAATGAGAACTACTTCTAAATAATATTAGGAATAATCTAATCTCAGGAAAATCTCAAGGATATTGTAATATGGAAATGTCTGCATGAAGGATGAAATAAATCTGTGTTGGATTTTGTGATATGCCAAGCAGTGTTGGCTGTTGATCACCAAAAACTCTCAGATACTGCAGTATCATCTCCTCTTTGTGGAAACAAAGGTTTTGCACCAGCTAGAATGATGTGAAACATAAAATCGACCAGTTCATCAGAACAAATTGTTTCCCTAACCGAGTGCTAAAAGGGGAAGCTTTAATAGAAAGTGGGACTTCTCAGGGAAACCCTGCTGGGTATTCGAAAGGCTATGCTTTAATGAGCAGACAAGTAAGTTACCTTGGAGAGGAAAGCTAGCCTAGTAAAGAAGGCACAAAGGTGATAATTAAACAAGAAATCAATGTTAAGTATGGAAAAGAGGGGCATAACTGAGAAGGAAAATTGAATCTACACAATGTAAATGACTTTTTGGAGAAGATAAAGGTAATAAGGAATTATTACTGGCCGGTAGAGCTTAAGACAATAGGAAGACATTACCAATGTATTAGGAACAAAAGAACAACTAAATCAAGTAAAGATTTCAGTCTTGCAGAAAAGAACCAATGGCTGGAAATCAAAGCTTGAAAAATTCAATCACTATAATGATGCAGTCAGGGTGATTACGTGTAGGAATAATTTCCAGTGTAGGTAGGTGGTAAGTTTGCCATTGCTAGGAATTTAATCCAATTGGATATACTTTAATTTGAGTCTGGGAACAGGCTTGGCAGCATCTCTGTGCATGTCACCAGAGGTCATTTGTTCTGTACAATCTTTACATCTGTGAATTTGTATTTGCATTTTGTCACTCCCTTTTTTTTTAATAAACTGTTAAAGAGAATAGAGAGCTCTCATTGCCTACAACATGTTCACATACTCTGCTTTAAGATAATGACTAAAAAAACTCAGTCTTATGCTTCAGGGCTACAGCTGGCTGCCTGTAGAAGGCAAGAGGCTGATTCTCTAGGTTAATTCTGGATTTTTAAATTTCATTTTTCTCTGAAGCCTCAGGGGCAGACATGGCTGGTTGTAAAACCTTGGAGAGACTGGGCCACTTCTCTGCAGGGAAGTCCTCTCTTTGATATAGCTGCTATCTTCCGTCTGGCTGGGGGATCAGACAGTTTCAGGCTAGCAAGGACTTTGAGCTCTTTTTTTCTTTCCTCTTCATTATGACATCTAGGCATATCTGAGATCATAATTATGATCATTTGAGCATATCTGATATAAATAAGTCAATATCATTACTGGGGCCTGGGGGAGAGGCATCAGAGTATTTTTTGAATTCTTATTAGCCTAATTTCTTCAAGATGGATTTTTGTTTGTTTTGGCTTTTTTAGGGGTTTTGTTTGGTTTTTCTTCCATAACCCAGCTCACTGTGGTAAGCAGTGGTTAAACAGGTGAACCATTACACCACAGAGAAAACAGCAGCTTGTCCGTTCTGGTTGAAATCCTGAATTATAGCTTACTCTTGCTGCAGTAAGAGCTATAGGTTACAAATGCTGTTTCTTTTATCTGAAAGGGCTGCTGCCAGTTGGGATGCTTGATGGAGTTGCAGAGCTGCCACGCAACCTTTCCGAGTGCTGCTTTGCTGGCTCTGTGCAGCAGCTAACAAAGGGTGTGTTGTGCTTGCAGCAGCATTGCTTCAAAGTCTGCCTTTCCTTCTGCAGTGCTGCTTTTGTTTAAAAAAACTGCTCCTCCAAAGCAAAAATAAGAAACTTTACTAACATTGCACTATCAGAGCAGGATGATACAACAGATTTGCTTATTGTTTTGGTTCTGTTGAATTACAAAGGGCAGTGGGTGGAAAGGGGATGTCAAGAGATACTGGAAGCCAAAGTACATATCATCATCTCCTAAGAGGCAAACAGGTCTGCCGGGGTTCTGCCTGATGGCTGCGCTGGCAGGTGTCTCTGCTCTTAAACTGCTCTGTTACATGCATGTGAAAGTACTCCTGTGCCTCAGAAAGATCCTCCTTTCCATTCAGGAAGCTGTCAACAGGTACCTATTATCATCCTGCAAAGCTGTGAAAAGAGACCTGCTGTTTCATCAACATCAGCATGTTTTCTTCTTAAGCATGTTAAGAAAAGGCAGCCTCCCTGTGATATGAGCCCTTATGTATTCTTTTTGTGTGTCCAGATTAGGGACATCTTTTCAAGTGCTGCTTGTTGTGTGCAAGTGGAACTGGCACTTGCTTAGGTAATAAACATATTGGCTTATTGCATAAATCACCTTACCTGTAATAAACCATCTATTCTATGGTTTATTATATGTCATTTTGCACCACATATAACATTAGTTTATTATATGTATATGTTTAGTTGTGGGCTTATCCTGTACCCATTGCCTCCCAGGTGGCTGAGTACCGATCTACAACTCTTCTCGCAACTCAGTAGGGGTTTGTATATAGGAGCTGTAAGCAAAGGTAAGTCTAGCTGGAAAACTGGAAATAAATTTATTGAGAGAGATGAAGGGAAAACCCAACAGATCCAGATCATTCCCTGAATGGCAGAACTAAAGAGAACTGGTTTGCTCTGGCTTTGTCTCTTTGGGGTGCAAAACTTTCGTATTTGTCCCCCTGAAGTGCCTTCTTCCACAGTGCTTTCCAAACTTTCTGTGTCCTCATAGTGAGATGTCTCACTTAACCCTAGCTCCTCTTCATTCCATGGCTTTTAACTACCATTTCTTGGCCTAAGAACTGGGGATGACCCAACAGATATTGTTCTGGAGGTGCATTCATGCAAGGTGGCCAGGTTGTATGTGTCCAGCATGATCAGCAGCTGCTACCAGATGAACTTAATCGACGGCTCCTCATCTTTGCTGGCAGCAAAATTAATGTCTTTGGGAGCTGCCTTCTATGATGTGCTGAATTTTGCACAGGTCTGTTGTAAGATTTTCCTACTTAAAAAATGACTACGCTGTTCAGTTCATTTGAAGCTGAACAAACATGACAGAGAGATGGTGTGATGCACGCAAGCTTCATTTTCTCACGAAGCCAAGCTAAAAAAAACCTAAATCTGCCTAGGAAAATATTCAGCCAACATTTGAGAAACTTGCCATTAATTATCAAAATGAAGAAGCAGAGTGTGCTAACACAGTGTTGATTCAAACCATCAGAATCAATTTCTCAAAAAATAGATGTTCTGAAAGTAATACATAAAACACATTTGACTTGTACACTGCCTGGTATCCCTATTTAGTTTTTGCATCTGGCCTTGTTATAACAGCCTCCAACCCTAAAAATCACCTTGCTTTTCCCAAACTCTAGTGGATAAATAGAATTTTCAAGGACCATTTTCTTCTTTAGGTGTCAGAGAACCTTTGTCTTTTAAGGTTGTTTATTCAAAGTGACTAAATTGAACCAGGTCAGCCTGAATTATGGTGATGTTCATCAGAGTGCTTGTGTTCCTGGAGCATCTCTGGAGGACTGCTGTTCTGCAAGGTGTCTGCCACCAACCTGTCCTCTCGGCTGTTTCTGCTCACAGAGCTGTGCTGTGACAAACATATCTATGCAGGCTTTGCAGAGCAGATTTGGATTAGCTGATGCGAAAAGATGTAAACACTAAATATGCATTTATGGTATCACTGTTCTATTGCAGTAAAGTCAGTATCTTAAAGACTTTATTCTGGAATGGATTTTTGATTTATTCTGATAACAGCCTTCTGGTGCTTATTCACTTGCCTTCTGTGTTCTGAAGGTCAGTCGGGAACTACGGCTCTTACAAATCATCCCGTGCATTTTACGTTAATCCAAGCCTTCCTGCACTTCCCTTGGTTGTTGTAAATGCAGTTTATAATTAATACAGAATATGATTCTTCTGCCCTGTGACTTGGAAATGTTAAAAGACAGCATTCCATCATAGTTTATGCATCTGGTGATGCGGACTGGGTATTTAAAAGAACACAGAAGAATTAGGCATACAAATTTCATTAAAATGCTGTGGAAGTGAAGCATATAAGCTCTATTAAAAAGCTCAGGCATTATCTATAGCTCTTGGGTTTTTTTCTCCAATTTAATTTGTGCAGAAGCCTGCTTTGGGGAGAGAAGTAGACCGGGCTCATTTTGCTCACCTTTCCTTCTCCTTGGTGCTGAGGAGCAGCTCTGCCTTAGAACTTGAGCATGCTGCAGCTCACTAAGCTCTTCCATTTTGAAACTGTGGCTTCATGTACCCACACAGGTACTGATTTTATAATTAAAACCTCATTTTCCTAACCATAAAAATGAATGTAAGTATCTGATCAATAAAACTGTTCATATAAATAGTTTGGTGAATATGATATTGAAAATTATTTACCCATATATATGTGTCTGTCTATCTATCTATCTGTCTGTCTGTCTGTCTGTCTGTCTGTCTGTCTGTCTATCTATGACATCCTGGAAATTATTTGTACTTTTTCACGCTCTGAAATTTTCAGGGATACAAAGCTGAATTAAAATCAGTACTGAAAATAAAATTGTACTACAGAATGTGAAAGAATTGGATATGTTGCTTTTAAATACAATGCAGTATGACTTAATGTCGTGACTATTCTGTCACATGTTTAAGAGAACACAGAAGTTTCCTTTATATGCAAGAATCAGAAAAGTACAAAATGATAAATATAATGAAGACAAAGTTGAGAGATCAATAGGATACACAGTCAGGTGAAGAAGAGTAAGTATGGAGTGAAGTTTTTTCTACAGTTAGAAGGCATTGCTGCAACAGTACAGAATATGCAGAATTGCTGCAGGAAGGAGTTAATCATTGTGCCAGCAATGCTCAGCCCTTATTTATTGCAGAAGAGAATTAATGGTTTTCCTGCCTGGTACTGAAAATAGAAGTCAAATTTAAGTTGTTTCTTGAAGGCAGATAAAATTAGATTGTGAAACTTGTGGCTTTTGGGTCTAAATAATAGGACAAGAATGACTACCCTAAATCAGAACAGAGTGCAGTCTCTTAACTGTTTCTTAGGAGTGAGAATAGGATAAGCACAGAGTGATGCTTTTCCCATTTTCCAGCTGTGCACAATGTACACTCTACTTAAGCTGTAGATAAAGTGAGTCATATATTTATTATCCCTTGCTGAACCCTTTCTCTACATATTGTTCGAATTATTTATTAAACCCATTTATATTTTTGTTAGCCCCAACATTCTTGTAACAATAGACTATACTGTGTGGATGTAAATTGTATGGAAAAATATTTCTGTTTGATTAAAACTGGGATACTTGGTGCTTGTTAAGTTTTATGGTACGATGAATAGTGGGCAAATGTTTCTTACTTACTAGCTTGTCGCCCTGATTTTTTGTAAGACTTTCTAAGCCTTCTGATATTTACATATTTGTGAAGAACCCGCTTCAGAGTACCACGAGCGCGTTCTACAATGGCCTGACCTGTCAGAGAATGAGGGATGCCAAACTTGTGTGAGATACCCCACAACTGCAGGAACCGCCGCACCTTCTGCGATGCGTAGGCAGGACCATTGTTGGTTTTCACAGCAGAAGGTATGCCAGGAGCGGCAAAGGCCTGCTCCCAGTGGGCTTCTGCTCACACTGGGGAGAAGGCCCGTGATGTCCTTGCCCACTGGAGGCAGGCTTTTGCCGTTCTAGGCATACCTTCTGCTGTGAAAACCAACAATGGTCCTGCCTACGCATCGAAGAAGGTGCGGCGGTTCCTGCAGTTGTGGGGTATCTCACACAAGTTTGGCATCCCTCATTCTCTGACAGGTCAGGCCATTGTAAAACGCGCTCGTGGTACTCTGAAGCGGGTTCTTCACAAATATGTAAATATCAGAAGGCTTAGAAAGTCTTACAAAAAATCAGGGTGACACTAGCTATGTTAGATTCACCTTTATATTTCATCTTTTTCATCTCAAGTTGAAAAGTACTTTCATCCATCCTCCTGCAGTTACAACAGTATAATGCTATTCATCTATGTTGTCCAGTATACACCATTCCTACTTCTAATAAACCTTTGGACATGGATCATTGAGACTTAGGTGAAGTATTTGGGATGTGGATATAGTTTGGGTTTATACAATGGTGCAATATTTTCTCTTTTCATTCTTACATAATAATTTTTAATTCAGTTTACATTTTCTGTCTGCCAGTGAGCACTGGACAGATATTTTGAGAGAGTTCTTGCCAAGGAGTCTAAAATTCTTGCTGAAATGATACTAAATTATTTATTTGTTTGTTGTTTGTCCCTGTGTATGTACAGTTAGGCTTCCCCCCATGTATATTACTTTGAATGTATTGATATTAAATAATGTCTACATTTTTTGTTGCTGAATCACTCAGTGTTCAGTATAATGACACCTTTTGAAGTATTGACTGTTTTGAGTAATTTGCATCATCAGCAAACGTTACCATCTCATTATTAATTCCCTTTCCCAGATCACTTATGAATATATTGAAGAGAGCAAGTTCTAGTGCAGATATCTGATCACTTCTCTCCCATGGTGAAAACAATTTACTACTATGCTCCAACACATCATTTATCTACTAAAGAATTTTCAGCCTTCTGATAATTCAGTTTCTTTAGGACATTTAGAGAGAGGACTTGTCAAAACATTTGACTTCTGGAAATTCAACAACACTACAGCAAACACTGGCATTCCAAAGCTGGCTGACATCTTTAAAGAGCTATTAATGTAATTTTAATCAACTAACAGTTGATTGAAACCCCCAAATTTACTAAAATGTTTCTCTATTTGCAAATATTACATTATTTGTATACTAAAAATATCTCAAGTACTTTTAGTATTTGTACTAAAGTATGTAGCAGTTAGTGACAATTTCTGCAGAAAAGTTATTTACTATGATGCCAGAAACACCAGAGCGAGGTGCAGCTTTTCACTGACCTCGAGTGGAGCATGGTTTCTTTGCGATATGAGTCTTCTATTTATCTTCTATAAATGACACATCCCTGAAGCAATAGGGAGGGAATGAAAGTTACATTTTATCACAGTAGCATTTGCAGAAAGGTGAACTGCGAGAGTCCCTATTTATAATGAAGCTTGGGCCAACTGTGAGTTCCTAAAAAACTTACCTGCAGGTGCTTAATTTTTTTTTATTAAAAAATTGATATCTGAGCTTTATGAACTTATGATTAAACTTTTAAAATAAATTAAAGGTGAGAGGATTAGATGTGGAATTGGAAATGAACTGTGGTATCTTTTGCCTCTAGCTCAGCATTTTGAAAGCAATCCAAATGAGATGTGACAAAGTGCAGTGGACTTTTTTTTTTTTTTTTGCTGACCTGTGTGAAAGTGGAGTCTGGTCTCTGCCAAGTTCTTTGCGTGTAAATAGCCACATCACTATCCCTGCTACTGTAACTAGCACTATTAGCCCTTTATTGGAATTTAAAATAAATAGGCCATGATTAGGTATTACAGAGACTAAATTATCCCCTTAGATCATCCACCCAGACTAGAAGAACAATCATCTCTCCCCAGCTCTCCCTTTTTTCCACTGTTTTACAAAGGTAAGTTTTAAGTGGCTGATATGCCCAGCTCCCATGTTGCATCCTATTTGAAACTTAAATAATAAAATCCTGTTGAAGGACAGTTCCTGAGCTCCTGATTTGAATGAAACTGTCTTTTAGTCTGTTGTGGGTCTTGGCTACTCTTGGGCAATTCCTTCCTGGTGGGAAGAACTTCGGCAGAATTCCTCATGATGTCCAAAGAGGTGCTCCTACATCTTCAAACTCCAATCTTAACTTCACATACTTCCTCAAGAGAATAAAGTTAATCTACACTGGCCTTTGGTTATCATGACCCAGATGCTGTTTCTACTATCTCTTAACTGTTAGGCTGCCAAAAAATCTTCAGACCTGTAGGTACAACCAAGTTATCTCTCCTAATCTTCACACACATATAAGGCATAATGCAGTAGTAGATGCCCTGGAAGGGGAATGGGAAGTGTTTTTTAAGAGAAACATTGCATGCAGCTTAATGTTGACATGAATGCAGTCTGCAGCTGGTGGTCACCATCCTACCCCTTTCTCTTTGCTTGACTGAAACCCCAGCTGCTTCTTCTCTTTTCCCCAAAGCACCTAGTGGATTTTCTTTTGCTTCCTCCATCTGAACTTTGTCTCTGCTCCATGTAGAGAAGAGGAAGACTTAGCAGCTGGAAAAAGCCCAGTTCTTCAACCACACTGCTTGCCAGTGGTTGCTGGGTGAACAGGGGGCTGTTAATCCTTATCTTGCTGCTGTTCAGAGCCCCAAATGATGTACAGTGCATGCAATGGTTCTGGAAAAAGTGTGATGGCACAGAAATCTGTCATTGTTCTTCTGGGGCAGTGATCATTATCCAAATGGTCTCGGCATGGTGGTAGTGGGAAAAAAATACTGATGGCCTCTATGTCTATTGCATTGGATTATTTCAAAAGTGATTAGCAGTGGCAGTAGAGCCAATGACAGGTGATACACTGCTGCACTGCTTTAAAAGTCCTACATGTTATGTCAGCAATGTGCCAGTATTCAGCCTTCCAACAGATGCATGCCTTCAAACCACACAAACACTAGCTTTTGTTCTGGAAGAAAAGAGCAGCAGTGTAAATGTGCTGTGTCCCATACTTTCAGCAAATTGTGGACTATTTTAAGTTTTTATTCAAAATAACTATTTGGACTTAGTTTTGGAACAATGAAGACATGCTGGCTCTTTCAATGTAGACAAAAACTTAATCTGTTAATATGCAATTCTTGAAACAACAAGAACTTCAGCAATCAAGTATGAGGCAATTCTTGTTTCCCACACTAGGTCAGCACTTTCTTGTAGTGTTAGTTCATGTCGTCATAGTGTGCTCCATGAAGGCTCATTTGTGTATTTTTGGAGTTCAGAAAAAGCCTGTTAGCTGACTTTTCTCTGTGTACCTTCCACATGTTTTTCATGTTTTTCCTGCCTTTGTAACATCACATTTGTAACTGTCTGCTGTCTGCAAATGAAACAACTTCTCATCTATACTTCCTTACACACAAAAATACTTCTAAGTGTATCAGGCTGTGGCTGAGAAAGCTAGATTACATGCTACCTGAAAATTATCACAGAGGGATCTAAAATTATCTGGCTTAATTAACAGATAAGGGTGTTTTTCTGTGCCGGTCCAGAAATTTGACTATTTGACAACTGCTACAGCTTGTAAAGTTGGATATAATTACACAGGGCTGAAGATCCCTAATAATGAAGTTTTTTTTCATCAGTATAGAAGTAACTATGCCAGAACGCCTATGTTCTTATCGGCATTACTGCAATACATGATACCAGATGTACCATCTTAACTATCTTGGTATTGTTAAAATGGGCAGTTTCACATTTATGTGTGTATAAAGCCTTTAAGGAGAGAAATGTTCAATCTGTTCTCCATTTTGGAAAAGTATCTATTACCTTACGAAGATTGTAGTCACCTTGACAACATGAAGCTTTGCTCAAACTCTATCAGTTCAATTCTCTCTATGTAGTCAGACATGAAATTGAGTTACAGTGGCTTAATGGGTTACCACATGTCAGTAGAAACGAATTTGTGTGCAGTCCAGTAGCCCATTGCCAACACAAGGCAGAAATCATTAGATCAAACAACTCCATTTCACAGAGGTTTTAAAGATTTTTTTTCTCATGTATGCTTGTAGTCTAAGAATGAACACACAGTCTATTACTATGCTCAGCTGAAGATTAAGGCATTTTTAAGCAGTAACAGGTTGATCTTTTAACTGAACTACAAATTAGAATTTTGAAATAGTTTAATTAGATCAGTTTTAAATTAATGAATGAAACTGAAAGCACGTATATAAGAAATGAATCTGTTTTATACACTGATAAAATAACACCAGTAGTGATTGCATTTTCTTCACTTGTATACTGATGACTGGATATTTTCAGAGGTAGCTTAGAATCCATGATTTCCATTTGGAATATTTCCAGGTGTTCTTAGGCAGCTTTTTCCCATTTATTCCTAGAATTTCATGTTTATGCTTGTTTCAAGAAAATTACATGATCTTTTGGACTTCAGACAATTTTACCTTCATAATGAATCTTCTGTTTTAATTTTTTCAACCTGTCACAGATTTGCTGACATGTAAAGAAACACCTTTTGAGAGTCAAACCACAACTGTATAGAACAAACAGGTGTGTTTAGGTTCGATTCTTAACAAAACCATGCTCTTTGTTTTGTAAGTTTTACTAAAAAAGATAGAAGAATTACTATACTTAAATTAATGGCTCAATGGATATCTCATCTCTTGATTACAATTATGCTTATGGCAAGAACATTACCATCAATTGTAATGCCTGAAAATGTTGTGGGAACTTCAAGAAACCAAGATCTGACTACCCATCATCAGGTAATGCCTCTAGGGTAATGTGTGGAAGAAAAAGAGGGTTCTGCTCTTTCAGAATTAAAAAAGATTGTGGTCATATTAAAGTTTATGTTAGTTTCATCTTAGCTGACACTAAAGACCATAATTATTTGCAAGAGAAATTTGAATGTAAATATTGTCAGCATTTTTTCACACTTTTTCATTGTGAAACAGAAACCATTGAATGTAATAAGAAGGAAGTTAAGAAACTCCCTCTCAGGATACCGTGAGTTTCTTACATATTGCCACACCCTGTCAGTGAAAAACATCTCTTAATTGCAGCTAAGCTGGATTGCTTGAAATACTGTACTGCAAGCACCCAGCCAAATTCTGTTTAGCAGCAATGCTTACAGTTGCTCCTTGTGTCAAAAACTCCTGAGGTCAGAATTTTATCACCACTTCTTTAGCTTACTAACAGATTCTCCTTCTCATTTTTTGAGGGCTGTTGGGTTTTTTGTTTGTTTGGGGTTTTTTGTTGCTGTAAGAAAAAGAGAGATAAGAGAAAAGGTAAATAACAGCTCTAAACACTGAGCTATTATCTATAAAATTGAATTATGATGGCTTATGGAATTTACCTTTACTTCAGTCCTTGAGGAGAACAGCACTTAGGGAGTAAGAATACTTCCATAATTATGCTCATCGGTCTCTTTTTTGGTATCTTTTTTGGTATCTTCTTTGAGCCATGGGTTCTTCTCAAATGTTCTTTTCAAGTAAGGTGGACCCTGAGACTGATTTCTCATCAACCTCTAAATAACCTGTCTGTAGCAGTTTACTTCTGGTTTACCTGGATTGGAGTAGGTTTGGCAAGGTGGAGTTACGCTGCTTTCCTGGAAATCTGGCTCCCAGGAAGTCAGTCTTTCAATAAATTGTAAAAAAGTTTTTTATCAAGTTGTTTTTTAATCTTAATCTTTGTGCAGCATTAGTTTGCATACTCCATTCCTTACTGTAAATTTTATTCCATGTTAATTGCATTGCTTTTTGTAACTGTGTTGTGAAGGAAGCAAGCCTTAGAACTCTTCTATTTTGATTTTTTTGTGTGTGTTTCTATTTATAGATAAGGATGGGCCCAACTTCCCAACTTTTGATAAGTAAAGAATAAAACAGTTAATTCTATTATAAGACCTGTCAGAGTCAGTCTAAGAGAAAATGTTATTTTTAGTCCTACTTTTTGGATAAAAGCTTAAAGGGAAGAAGATCAACATATAACTGAATTTAAGCCCTTGAAAATGTCTATTCTGCTGTGTAATTCATAAATTAATGGATCATGAAAAGACCTTTAAAGAATGTTATCCATCAGAAATACTACCTTTGTATGTGCAGTGCCTGTATCCCAGAAACCCTTGTGCAGAATTTGCCTTACCAGGAGCCTGCAATCCTTTTAAGAAAGGATGAAAGAACCATAAAATAAATTTATGTTGTTCAGTCACCAAATGTTATAAATTACTAACACAATATAAGCAAACCAGTAAATCTAATCTTTTGCAACATGTGTATTTAACAGTCATAAAATCTACTTTTGGGGATGTTGATATTAAACTTTTGTTTTAGATGCTGCTTGCCATATATCCAAATTACATAGACCTCTGAATAAAGCTAATTTTTATTTCTAGAAACAAACATAATTTCCAAGGTGACAAGAAATCTCCTACAGAAATTGTAGAATAATAGGATCTAGTAAATGCTTGCTATTCAAAATAAGTTTACTGCCACAGCATCTGAAAACCTTATCGTGAAGGTAATAAACAAAGCATGACTTCCCATCTGTCTTTTGTTTTTTTAATTATCCACTTGGCAGAGAAAGAAATGTGCATATTAGAATAATGTGGGATTGTTTTGCTGATTTGTTTCCTATAATGACATATAGCATGATATGCAAATGTGTATGTGAATGAAGAAATATGCTTTGCATTGGAGATAAAAGAGGGATAAGCACTTTTTTAATTTTTATTAGATCTTCAGGAATGGCTCTCAGGAAAGCCCTAAAACTATTAATCCCACAGTCAGTTTTAATTTTACTGTGCAGGCTTCATTTTGTGACTGTTGACCATGGTGGTTTCTCTGGAAATTTATCAATCTTGGTCATGAAATGCCTTACAGAGCAAGACTTGAAGCATTCATCATTCTGTGGGGAGCTGGACTAGCAATTCAGAAAGCAAAGGGTCTGCTTATGATGGCTGCTCATGCAGAGGAGGTGATCAGGAGTGCCCCTGACATGCTGGGCTTGCTGAAGGGATGCAAGGTCTCTTGCCCAGGGTATGTCCAGTAGCTGGGTCAAGGAGAGAGCTGACATGAATAACCACAGTCAGTGTATTGGCCTGGCAGGGAGCCTTGGGTACTACCAGAGTCAGAGGAGAGCCTTGTCCATAGATGTTGCTGTGCAAGAACTTCCTAGCTCGAAGGAATGCAGGAATGCTCCCGGAGCACAGACTGAGCTGGCCAATCACTGCACCATAGACTTTTTTTTTGCTTATGCTTCATCTCATCTAGAAATTGCATTGACTGGAAAAAAGTAAGAGAATGTTTTGTTTTAATAAGACCAAACTTGTAAACTCGAAACAAAAGGCTTTAAAAATAAACACTTGTGACATTAGGCTACTTCTGTGTGGTCTTTATTTTCTTGATGAATTATTTTCAGAATTCATTTTTGACAGCTTTTTCCTTTTGGTTGATACATATAGAATGCTATGAGATTGCTATGAGATGGCAGTTCTCGTATCAAACTGCAGATGGGATCAAAATGAGGGAAGGAAACATGCTGCAGTGATTTCCTTGCACAGATGCAGCCCTTCTTCCCCCTGCACCCAAATCACAGCTGGTGTGTTTGAACAATGAGGGCAAGCTTGGGGCACCATGGTGCTTGTGGCAGCATTGCTTTTGGCCTCACTGCTTCTCAGGATGCTGTCTCCTACCCTGCTGCTGTTCAGTAGAAAATGGCTCTATATTTTGGCATTGACTGGTTTGATCTCTATTGCCCTGGCTTGCCAGCAGCTGGCTATAGAAACTGCTTTTCCCTCTCTATATAAAGTATGTTCAGCTACAGGTATTTTAATCTGATATGTAGAAGCTGCCACGTTTTTGAAGCTTAAACTTCCTTCACTAAGCCCAAAATAATTTGAGTTAGTTAATTGCCAGGACAAAGTTAGATTATTGTCTGTTAAAATGCATCCTAGGAGATGAGCCCTGATATGTTCTCCATTTGAAAATGGGATGGGTTTGTTTTATTAGTTTAAACTTTGCTGTATAATATGGAAATGATGAACTGTGGGCACCTTGTTCTAAGAACTGTGTTGTTATGGAACAGGTGCAGAGAACATCAGATTGTTGCATTTGGGTTGTGCATAAATCCAAATAGAGAAAACCCAAGTGCTCCGTTTATAATGTCAAGATTTAAAGATATTATATCTTTGTATTAGTTAAGTGTATCTTGCACCAGGGTAAGTTTTAAAATAGAAAATCATGTGTTGTGCATATTCTTCAACATGATTTCTAGCTTGCAATTATTGCCTAACACATTTAATACTTCTGTGCCCTTCAGCTCTGTGACACTGTCACACGGTAAGCAAAAGATTAATTCTCTTACCTCATCCCAAAAGACAAAGATAGTTTTGCACATATACGCGTAGTTATACGCTTGCACATGTAATAGGAAAAAAAAAATTACTTTTCTGCCTATTCCAGATAATGTCACATAAAGCACTCACAGATATGGAGTCTCTGTCAAAATACTTTACAAGTAATTTCCTATCTTGTGTAAAACCTTCCCACAGCCACACAAGGAATTTGCTCATGAAATCTCTAACAGCCATATTGTAGGTCATTTCAAGCTGACAAATAATGCAGTAAACCTTCACTTCACAGAAACACGGGTTTACTTCCACGAGTAAGGTCACATTCTTCTGAAGGAAAGGGAGTGTTCTAGCTTTCTTTTCGTCTTTTAGAGGGGACTTAGGTCTCAGAGCTGTGTGACTCTGTGAAGTCCCTCTCTAAAACCTGAAGATGAACATATTTTTATTATGTAGAAAGTGATTATTCACTTTCAACAGAGCCTTTTCTTTCTGCTACTTGGCATATACCACTATGAAAAGCCTTAGGATTCTTGAAATGGGAGGAATAGGCAATAGTGCTGACTCTTCCCACCCATCCCACCAGCTAGCAGTGCTGTTCATATTTACTACCACATATGGATGTTATAGCAGAATCATTTTGTCTGCAGAGCTGCAGGGTCCTGTATCTCTATCTGAGGTATTATATCTCAGCTTTCTTCCTAGTGATGCTTTTGCACCTACAGTACGAAGTTGGGACTTGAAAATAAGGTTAGAGGTTTATTTTACCTGTTGACCATCTGTACTGCATACACACCAAACAATCCAGGCAAAATACAAAATTACTAAAGCTTCTGTCTAAATCCAAAAGATAAATGGATATTTGAGGTTTTACACATCCAAACTTCTCCTGCTTCCCAGTTTTTGGTGCTTAGTTTACTTGGAAGGGTCAGAAAACTCAAAACCTAAAATCCATGGGGTTATTGCATCCTCCCAACACTGGAAATTTCAAAACAACATCAACTGATCTCAAAACAACTTCACATCCTGAGAGGAAGTAGCTGAGAACTTTTTATGAGTTTAATTGTACTCTTGCACTGTAATTTGGAGGATAGTTGAAGTGACACAGAAGAACAGGAGGCACATACTAATCAGAGAAGAGCTGTACAGATTATGCATGTTGCACATGCCTGACTGTTGATGGAGCTTTATGAGCCCACCACAGAGGCAGTGGTCTGGTGTGTGGACCAGGAGCCACCTGAGAACAAATAAGGTATCTGGGGCAAATGAAAGTCAAGAGGTTTCTCACACTTACCCACTTAACCAACCTAAGTAAACTCCTAGCAACAAAACAGTTGGTGAAAATATTACAACAGCAAGTTTCAGGTTGACTTGCTAAAGACATCTCTGGCAAACAAGGTAGTTGCAGAAGTCATTTAATGTATCTCTACATGTTGGTGTTCAAACAGAAGTGTACAAGACTCTTGGGGTGGGACAGTTATGAGAGATTGTGCCCCTGCAAAGAGTCTCACCAAGATAAGATTTTAGCCTGACAATATGGACAGGAGTGTTGTCCTTATTCCTTACCCCTATACAACAAGCCATGTGTGTCCTCTTTCAGGTGACAGACGGGTGTCCAGAAGGCAGATCTCACTGCGTGAAAAAGATGGGAGGTGTTTGCCTTCACTCATTTGTCTGGCTATCAAGCTCAGTTATTAGTGACCACTGGGTCCCAAAGAAAGGAGTGAATGCATGTTTTGCGTGGTTTAATGGTCTTCATGCCAAACTCTCTACAGTGATGCACTATTAAAAGTGCAAATCACAAAGTGATCAGAGCAGGGACCACAACATGTACTAGAACTATGACAGTTCACACTTAATAATTAAGCTAACAGCACAATTAAGTAAGGGCTTCTTCTATAAAATGAAAATGAAGAGTCCATGATGGTAAGAGGTAGTCTGCCTTTCACTAGAAATAAGATCTGAAATGTGAATTCTTGTGTTTGTACTGGATAAGATCCTATTCTATGCTGATGATGTCATATGAGAATGTTGGATGGAAATAAGATGATTCAGATTTATTCTTTGCCATGCCATGTAATGCTTATCTAAAACATTTTTATTTTGACATTGTAGATCTTATTGTGTCAGGGAAAATATGGGAAAAAAAGATTTTGTGAACACTGGGTGTGTGCATATATATTATCTTACAATGTTTACCGCTTATGAGGATATAGAAAACAAACTGTTTATTCTCAAGATAAGTTTAAAGTTTTAATTATTATGAATGTTCTTTAATAAAATTGGCACTTCCAAAGAACTTGACTTAGAAGTCAATTATTAGGAGTTTCTAAAACGAGACTAAGATTTACTCTAAAATTATTAAAGCTATGTATGTTTTGAATTATAACTAATTTCTAATAGCACCTATAAATCATAATATTTACATTCCTGATCCAAAATACAACAAAGAAGTCACAGAGACAAAATATTGTCCATATCTGTTGATATATGCCACCATACAGAAACACAGAAAATGTTTTTTTCTCCTAATGCTTTTAGTTTTCGTGTTTTGTTTTTCTAACTCAGAGTGCTTCAGATCAAGATCTTGCTATCTGATTGTGGAACAGCTCCATGAAGAAAGATTGTGAGCAATGTTTCCTAGACTAGCTGAGAGCCTGTGGGGCAGAACACTCATTTGGATAATGAGATAATATCACCATCAGGTCTTAAATAGGAATCTCCGCCATTTGAATCTTTACCACCACATTCCTTGCTATTAAATTGTTGTGGTCTGTTTGGTGTTTTCCTGAATGTATTAAATCTTTTCATCCTCAAGAACCAGTGTGATTTTGATGATATGATTAATTTGACAGCATTTCCAGATTTCTTTAAAAAACACCCAAACCAGGGGGATTAACTCTAGGCTGGTTCAGAAATATATCCCACATTGCCATCATAAATAAGTTTGATTGACCGTGCCTATACACATGTCCTTTGTTCACCATCATAATTCTGTTATCTAGTTAAAAACTATGTTTCTCAAATAATGAAATAGGTTTTAAAAGGATATAAAAATGAAAAAAAATGTTAAGTTCTTTTAGTCTGTTCACTGTTCTTGACCATGCAACTGTATCACATTTTTAACTTTTATGCACAGGATGACTTGAAATGTACCTGAGTTTTGTTAATGAAAGGTGAGATTTTCTTCTATTCCTTTGTCTCAAGGAATTGTGGCTCGAAGATAGCATGATGACATTAGAATATTGAGACAGTGATAGTGCTCAAACAGAGTGATATAAAATGATGCATTAGAGGTCTCTTTATGTTACACTGTCATGATGTCATTATTGGAAAGTTCTTCAGTGACAGATTCAAATGAGTATTTCATAATAAGAGACAGTTTTTATATTTTTGAAAATATTTATTTTATTGCAGAAATTGAAGTTTTGACGGTGTTGCAAATTTTGGTATCACCACTTCAATGTAGATAAATATAAGTGATAATGAAAAAAATAATCTTGACTCTCCTTGTAGAGTGATGGGCTCTGAATTGACCGTTACCACTTAGGAATGAGATCTCAGAATTTTAATGAATAGTTCTTATGAAACCACCAATTTAATGCTCAGCAGCAATAAAAAATGGAAATTGAATGTTAGGAATTATTAGAAAATAAAAAGAACAAAAGAAGCTGCATAAATCACTACAGAGTTTGTGTCCCCTCTTCTTAAAAAAAATGTAGTGGAGAACTGGAAAAAGTTCAGATAAAGGAAAGAAGAAAAGTATGGAAATGCCTTCACATGAAGAGTGACTTACAAGTCTTCTAAGTTTTGAAGAAAATAATATGGAGACTACTGGTTGCTTACCTCTTTCCATCAAGATTTAGGTGTCGATGAGCCCAGCATGTAAGCAGTTCAAAGCTACATTATGTTTTCCCTTATGCGGTGTATACTTAGGTGTGAAATTTTTGGTGTGTGTTATGTGTGCTGTGAGCTAGCAGAGGCAAAAAGACTACACTAAAAATCCATTGAAGAAGATCCCATTGTGAAAAACTAAACACAAAACCATTAGTGCTGGCACAGGAGATCCCAAACACATTTTCTGGGAAAGCCATCACTGTGTGTTTTCATACCCTGCCCTAGGCATCTGCTGTTGATTACTGTCAGAGACTGGCTCCTGGGCCAGGTAGACCTTTGGTGTGAGTAGCACTATTCCAACGATCTGTAGCAGCAGCATCAGAAGAATTTATCAGTGGAGGAGCTGGGCTGATTAGGTAGTTTTACTAAGAGCAGCTTATACTTCTTGAACCTGAAGAGTTTGTGGCTGTTGGATAAGCTTATGTGTTCAGATGTCTATGCTTGATATGAACTAAATCTAAAGAACTCAGGATGAACACAGGATTAAAGGACGCATCTGTGCTTCTAGAAGCAGCCTTCTATTGCTGCAGGCTGGCTGAACAGAAAAACGGACTGGGGGCATGGGCAAGAAAATGACATGAATAAACCTCTCTGAAATAGATAACTGCTGGCTTCAAACTCTCTTGTAGCCTGTGGTGAGTGGAAGTGGTTTTAACTCCCTACTCCTAACTTGATAATCATGGGCTTTGAAAGAGTGCATGAAGAGTAATGTCTACACGATGGTGACTTGCTATGAAATGTAAACAAATGTTGCCTTTTGCTTGCCATTTGAGAAGGCTGATGCAGACTGATGCTTGTGTCTCACACCCTCCTCTTTAGGTGGGTGAGAAAGGCCAAGAGCATGGAACACAGCCATACAGCAGAGCCTCAAGACCAGTTAATGAGCATGCTATTTATCAGTGCAGGCATAACCGCAGCGTCTTTTTGGTGTCTTTTTAGTGTCTTTTTAGCCCCTTTTACCCAACTGACAAGAGAGGGGAAAAGTATAAGTATAGACTCTCTTATTTTGCAGAAAAGCAATAACTGTGATTCTGGTTTATATTAGAGCAGCTTGAAAAACTGCCCTGCCCTGGCAGCCCTCTAGACTTTATGTCCAAACTTAGATCACATGTGTTCAAGCTTATATCACATATAACTGCACAAACACTTGCTCACTTGAATAAACCCCCAGGCTGCTGGGCACAAATATATCAGCATTTGCCTAAATTCAACATTTATACTCCTTCAGAAAGGCTATCACTTAATTTTTGCTTTTTCTCAAATTTAAACAAAAACTTGAAAATTCAAAATTTATTGAGAAATTACATTTGGGAATTTCTTTACTTGAAGTCATCAAAAGAACTCTTTATCAAAGACTTCAATTAAATCAAACCAGATTTTTTTTAATTTATTATTTTGACTTTCAAGTAATAACATATTTGAAACACAGTATATAGTGATTTAAGTGATGAGGTCCAACTGAAATTATGTAATCTTTAAGAAGTAAAACCAAATAATTTTCTTTAATTTTTTTGATGAACTCAATACATTTCTACAGATCATTGAGTCAGCACTTGCTAATGAAAAGCAGTTCTTCTGGAACTGCTTCAAACAGTCCTTGTAGGATATGAGACTTTTAAAATTCCAGGCTGTAGATAAAAGCCCTCCTCCTTCTTCAAAAAAAAAAAAAAAAAANNNAACCCGTTTTACTTTAAAAAACCAAAATTACTCAAACTAAACAAATGTTTATGTTTTGTGCCTGCATGTCACACATGAGAGCCTGTGAATATAGTCTAACACATTTGACAGTTCTGCTGGTCTGACTTAGTACTTAATTCTGCTTTTTTTTATCCCCCCGAATTTTTGCACAATATCTGCTTTCATCCTTACTTATTCATACTGGCTACAGTCTGTGTTATATTCCATCCCATACAGCAATGCTCATAGGAGCATTTTGAAGTTCAAATAATATTCCAGTATCAATTTTATACTCTGCTGTATTATAATAACTCTTTCATCTTTGTTTTTAAATGCTATTTTGAAAACCACAGATACTCAGGCTTCATACCTTGCTCACTGAAGGAACAAAGACTGAACACTGCTTGGTTCCAAGTGTCAATCAGGACATAACAAGTTAAACAGCAGTCAACACATTAGCAGATGAGTAACACCGAGTGGTTACTAAGCAGTGCCGAATGCTGTTTGTCCTAGTCCACCTCAGCAGCTTAATGTGTTTACTTATTCATCTGCATCTGTTAGGGTGTAGCCTATGTCAGTAATGGGTAATTTTCCCAGTAGAGGCAAGGTTTTGGGGCTCATCTTACAAAACCATCCAGACCTGGAGGATATTAAACTGTGATTAGACTAATTGATTTCAATAGGTGCTAATCATGCAGGCTTTGGCAATGCACAGTGATGAAAAACTTCAGTGTGCCCCGTCCCTTGGACAACAAACGTGTATCATACTTCACCCAAATTCTCCAATCAAGAGAAGATTTTTTTTTTGGCAGTCTTCATTTCCTACTTGGGAATAACCTGTGGATAAGTCAGGTTCTCATCACTGTAAGGAAATGTTACAATTTAATGCCTATTACAGGATCTGATTAAGCAAATGGAAATGACCTAACAAGTTGTTCCACATGTCTGCTTAAATACTTGCTCCAGTGGTAGTATTTATTGTGCCCTGACTGGTAGATCTGGCTGTGGAGGTGGCAGTTTGCTGTTTCATGCTTGGTCTTTCATTGAGGTGGGTCTGAACATAGAGAGACTCCACTAATCCCATCTTCGTGCCACCAGCAAGGAGTGGGTGAGCAAAGGATTTGCAAAGCAGCACCATGGAGGGGCTGCTAACGAGCCAGGAATCCCTGTGAAAGAAAGAACTTGGGGAGTGGGGCAGGACAGAAACCTAGTCCACTTTCTCCTTGCGCTTGCCGGTGCTCCCCTGCTCCATGTTCTCACCTCTGCACCTTTTTTTACCTCTGAAAGACATTGTGAGCATCTCCAGGACCATCTTATGGGCCTTCCTCCCTTCCCATCCTCTGTGGAAACAAACCACTTGCAGCTTGTAAGCCTGGGTCCTGTGTCTTATATGTTGACTGTAACTTTTATTTAAATGACTTATGCTAAGTTGGGGCCTGCACCCGTGTGTGTGGGGGGGAAGAGGGTCCCCAGAGATACTATGTCTTGGGTAAAGTCTCAAGAGCATTATGTAGCATTCCCTCTCATTTGGAATAGTCTTTATTTCACAACAGCTTTCATTTCAGTCTGTGCTGCCAGATGAAGGATGCAATAAGCCTGATTAAATTTCCATGATTTATATATCTGCAGCACATTGAGTCCATAATTAAGACAATGGGAGACAGAGGCCCCAGCTGTGATGTGCAAACAGAGACTTTCACACGTCTAACAAGAGAGGGATGTGTGACAGAATACAAGTTCAGACTGATACAGTATTGATCACTGTACTGGGTGTCAGCTTCTGTGTATTACTATCTTCTTACATCTTTTGGAGCCACATCAGAAAAAAAAGAGGATTAAGGTTGGTTCCCCAGTAACTTAAATTTGATTAATTTACTGAATTACAGAGGGATGTTAAACAAGAGTCAGTTGGGAGAAAGCTGATTGAAATATAGGTGCCTGTGGTGAAGGCTGGTATTGTGAACCTGGAAAAAGAGAGTGTACCCATGGCTGAGGACCTGCAGGTACCTCCATGGAAAACTGGAGGAGAAAGCAGGAAGATCCTCTCGCTGACCCACTTAGGGAAGAGGAAAGAGGAAATGACCAAGCCAGGTAAATGAGGGCGGGATTGACTGATGAACAAGAAATCTAATTGTGTTGAATGCAGCTGATGGATCACAAAGGATGGGGAAATAGTAATGTTCAGTTTTGGCTGAACACTGTTCTGAGGAAAGCAGTTTGAAAGGGATGAGAGCAGGAAGCTCATCTGCATATGACAGATGTGTACCACAATGCAAGTAAAATACATGAGTATCAGTAAGGTGAATTTGTATACAATGCACTATAACTTCAGGATAAGCAAAAGAAAGAATGTGCGAATATACAAGTTAATGTATGGCTACTTTGTAAACTTGCTTTCAGATTGTCTTGTTGTAGGTACCTCTCTGACAGCAACTGAAGTAGCAAAGCAGCATCAAGTGACTCCATCCCAGTCCCACAGTAATAGGCACCTTACCGTCTACCCCTGCTTGTCATGGGTGGCCGTGGCTTTCATGTCAGAAATCCCTTACTCCTGGTCTCTGCTAGCAGTTTTGAGAGTGAGACAGACCTGTGATCCTATTCCTGACAGATAGCGAGACCCACAGTAATTGGAAATAAATGGAATAACCAGACAGAGATATAAAAATTAAGGAGGTTTAAGATTAATACTTCTTTTCAGCACTTGAGGAGGAGCTCAGAGTGACCAGATAGCATGTACTGAGGAACAGGAGGATTTTCTCTGGATTTTAGGAAGGGGAAAAGCTACAAAGCAATGGTGAGCTGTTGTGCACCCCAGTTCACAAGTCAGTGGGGACAAAAAAGCCATAGTGTTACATACTTTCTCTGACACATCTTGGGGTACAAATGGACAGGCAGTTCGGCCATGAGCAACGTCATGGTGGGCGCCAAGCACAGCTGCTTTGTCAGTTTTCGGGGGTGAATAACCCAGTTGCATTCTGCGTGCCTAGCAGGCTTCTCTCTGGGGAGAAGGGAGGGAGCAGGTTCAGGGCAGGTGTATCCCTGCCATGTCCAGGTTCTTGGCACCAGGTGTGCTATGCGGCCTTAAAGGTCAATGGTGCAGTGACTGGCAGCTATCCTAGGTATCAGGAGATCCACAGAAGGAAATGGGAATCAATCACAGTCTTGTAGCAAGGTATGGGCCACACAATACCTCCTGTGGCATGGATGCCTTTCATGCTGATGCTGCTCAGATGTCCCCGGTACATCTGTGTTGACAACAGTATCCTAGATTAGCCCAACTGATTCGGGCTTTTCTGTTCTGGGGTATTCCTCCCTTTTGCCCCAGGCAGGCTGGTAACAGGAGCTGGGAACACCTCTGCTATTGGTGTCCTGTCCTCTTGGCCTGCCTCTGCTCCAGCTAGAGAAGTGGGTGAGAACAGCTTTTCGGATGCTGACAGGCCAAGCACCTTTATGTAGGGCTTTCAGAGGTGCTGCTAGGAACAAGATGATGCAGGGGATGAAAGGGCAGCAGGGACCCCACACCTGTCGTCTCCCTGGGGCCGTGCCCTGCAGCAGCAGCTGAGGTGTTAGCGGGAACAATGGCAGTGGCAGAGAGATCATGGCCGTTTTCCCCTCCTGTTGAGTAGAGCATGGTAAGAGCAATAAGTTCTCTCCCCACCTCTCTGCTGCGAGCAGCACAGCCACCCTTCCTGCAGCTCAGCGTTCCTTGTTCATTACCATCGCCTTACTTCCACACCTGTTTGATATTACATATTCAGTTTGGAAATACTGTCCTTTTTGTCCCCTTTTACACCATCTGTTGACACAATCCCATGTGTGTGTCTGGGTAGGATCCAGCTGGCACACGCGGGAGGTGAACACATTCACATCTCCTGAAATTGCTGATTCAGGGAGGGAGGCGGGGGACACACGCTCGGGAGCCCCGCACCCCGATAGCGCCGCAGCTGAGAAGCCTATCACTGCCCTCTGCGATAGTGCCAGGCGTTATCAATGCACAGCCATCCTTTCAGCCGCGCCTGCCCTCCCCGCGTCCCCGACGTGCCTGTTGTAATCGGGGGAACAATGGCAGAGGCAAAGTGCCCGGCACAAAGACAACAGCTGCACTCCCGGGTCAGGCTTTGCAGCCTCCCCGCACAATGGCGATGTGTAACCCCATCCCACGGCCCGCCTTGGAATAATTTATTTATAGATGCAATATCTCTTTCACTGGCCTATTTAAGAATGTCTTCTCATAAATGCATGGAAATCGAAATTATTCTCTGCTTTTCTCCCGAAAGATTAAGGTATCTGTTCCATATAGATAAATAGCGCAATTTTGGAGGGGAAGAGGGAGAAAAGCTGTTGGAAAATATACAATAAAGGATGAGAAGTTGACTAATTGTGATGTGTGCATTTTTAAAAATTAAATATATTTTTAGTGTCTGCAATAATAAGCACATGTTTCTAAAAAGGAAAGAAATATTGAAGTCCGGGAAAAAAAGCCCTCCTAGGCAATGAATGCTAGTCTTTTCTCTGTGAGAGATGACTGGTTGCCTCTTCGGTAATAAAACCTCTTTCACCCTCACAGACTGTGAGCATGAGCATCTGCTTAGGACAGAGAATTTTCTATCATCCAGGAGACAGTGAATCATCTCTCACATGAAAATATGGTTGGTTCAGCACACTGCTTGCTTCTCTTAAATATAGCATGTGCAGCTTATATATCGTCTAAATGTGTAGTGTAACACAAAATCAGAAATGAGGACAATCTCTGAGATCTGTAAAAAGAACTAAACCCAGCAAAAAGTTTCAATACTCTCCATTCTTGAAATAATATCTCTTTAATTAATTTTTTTCTTTATTTTCACTACAACTACATTTCATTTTTTTGTCTGAATCCTGATCTCTGAATGCAAACAAGTAGTAGCTTGGTGACAGCACTTTCCTGTGTTAAAGGAGTTGCTCTAAGGATAAGGAACCTGGATCACTTCATCCATCCACATTCTGTGTGTGTGAACATATCTGTGTAACGAAAACATGACAAGACAGTCTCCAAAAGGGAAAAAGCTCTGGTGCTGCTAAACACTCTCCAGACACCTCCATCAGATTTAAAAACCAACTAAAAGCTCCTCGTGATATGAAACACACTTTATTGGTTGCTCTGGAAGAAATTTTTTAATATACAACATTATCACTGGTTCTGTATAAAGTGTATTGGAAAAAATGCATGGCCTCTTTATAACATCCTCTCTTCTATCCCCTGCAGTCCACAGGAAAAGCCTCATGACTGGCAGCTGTTTGACTGCCCTATTATCTGAGCCTGCGTCCAGTCTGGCTAATTACAGTCACTGATTACTAAACACTGAGCAGGACTGTCACCTGCCTTAGCCTGACAGGATTATACCATCTGTGCCACATGGCCAGGGTATGGAAAGCTGGTGAAAGGTCACAAAAAGGCGCAAATAACCCTTAATGGGAGGTAAATGTATGTTTACAGACGTGACAGCTGACTGTCATTAGAGTATATATATGTATTCACAGCTGAAGATACTTCTCAAGGAAGAATAAAGGGAATTCAAAATGTTGCTTTGTAAGACAGTCGGGTTTTTTTCTGTCCCCAAAATAGGTGTTATTCACTGGGAGGGGACTAAATACACTTCTGTCAGACACACTGAAGTAACATAGGACTAAATGTTTTCCATCCTTACATCCCCAGACCTTGTCTGCCTAGCAGCAGCAGTTTGGAAAACCTGATCTAGTAGGGCTTGTGCAAGCCTTTGTGCAGATGAACTGTCTTCTTTAAAGGAGCTCCTTGGATCTACTTGGTTTGTGTTCACAGAGGCACCAAAATTAACTCCACTGGGTAATGAAGACTGGGCTACTCTCAGGGAGCAGTGCAGGAGCCATAAGCAGAGTGTCCCTCCTCTCCAATACCCTGATCCAGTGCATGTCTTGCCTCCTCCTACCTGCAGTGCCAGCATGAACATTGCTCCTTCCTGCACCTCTTCTCTCACCAACGCCTACATGCTTGTACCTGCCCTCTACTCTGCCCAAGCCTCTCTTATGGCTGCTGCTTTTCTTCCCCTGCATGCTAGAAACTCTTCTGTCTTTTTTCCAAGTACATGTGACAATGCACCCTTTTCACAGAAACCTTCATGTATTACCTCTTCTTTGTTTTATGTGTCCATGAATTTAGGTTATGACTCTCCAAGGGGTATTTTGCAATTTTTTCTATGTATCTGGGCTGAGCCCTCCTGAGGTCAGAGAGGCATAGTGTTTATTCACTGCCTTGTTGGATCATTCCAGTTCAAATCTGATCCATCCTGCACCTTGGAAGTTATCTAAGTTATCCTGAAATCACCATAGTTTGTTTGCTTGGAATTTTTTTCTTGCTTACGCCAGTCTCTGAAGCATTTTACAGGCAATATACACCCAAGAGCATCCATAAAGTGGCCTAAATCTGACAGTATAGGACTCAGAGTCCCCTCAGCCTGTCCAGGGCTATTATCTGTGGAGAGGATGGTGACACCAAGTCTGACGGTTGTCAGTCTTCTGTTATCAGCTGCTCAGTGAATTCCAGCATCACCTGCTGCGGCCACTCCTGCAGGTTTGGGTTGTGGTCTGGTGGGTAGGGAGCATCCTCCTCCTTGCTGTATTCTGCTTGAAATATGCAGATTTTTTAGCCAGAAAAATAAGCAATCTGTGCAACTGGAAGTGATTTATTTCAGCTAAGTCGTGGTGTCACACACTTACTGCCTTGCTTTCATTCACCTCAGATTTCTTGCCTAGACATTCTCTTTTGCTGTCAAATTTGTATTATATTTCTCCAGTTGTGTTCAATTTCTCTGGTCATTATTTACCATGTATTTTAGTATGTGATTCTAAGATAGATATTTAACTGAAAAAAATTACTACAAATGGCCTCGCATACATCAATTCACACCTTAAATAAAAACCCATGAATTCCCAAAAGGTGCATATATGTCAAAACTGAAGCAGTCTTACATTTAATGGAGCGTAATCTTCTCAGAAATCAAAATATAATTTATTTCATGTCAAATAGGTGACCAACATTTGACAGCCACTGAGTACAGGAATTTTTCAAAGCGTATCAAATCAGGGTGTCTAAAACTCTGAATTTTCACAGCTGACCTGTGTGGTTTTCTAATAGTTGCTCTGGGGTTTTTTTAGTTTTTTACTTTTTTTTTTTTTTTAGTAGTTGGTTTTTTTCTTCTTTTTTTTTCTTTTTT
>VXBU01007356.1:204626-327261 GCA_013400315.1 Bombycilla garrulus
TTTTTTTCTGGTGAGGTCTATAAAATTAGTCTCAGGAGCAGGCACATTCAATAAGCGACTTTGTATACACAAAGTTGTGTACATGTGTACACGTGTATGTTCACTAGTCTGCCAGTGGAGTCAGACACTGACATTTCATGGGCAGCATCACCATCCTGGCTGGGACCGGGATACCAGAGCACTGGGATGAGAGCAGCAAGGTGAAATTCTGTGCTACAAAATGCATGCATTTTCTCAACCAGTGGTGAGACTTTATGTTGGGAAGTGAAAAGAAGCACAACTGGAATGCGCTGGTAGACTTCAGTCATTGTGGTGCTACTGATGTGCTGTAGCTGTGGAAATCCCAGGTTGATTTTGAGACACACCATTTCCAGGGCAAGTAAAGAAATAGTTTTAACTCATTTGGTTACCAGTTACCCTTTTGCCTCCTGATCCTCTTCTGGGTGAATATAGACAGGCATAGTGCTCCCTGCAAGCCTGGTCAGCCATGCCCAGAGCAGATAAATGCAAGCTGAAGCAGGTATGGAAAGCACTTCCTTGGATGAACAGGGGACCTGGCAGCTTAATTTTAGTGAGAGAGCTTAGGGAGTGTAGCTCATTTAGCTTCTCAAGACAAATGCTGAGTGAGAAAAAGATGTGATTGCTCACTCTAAATTTATCAGCAGAGGCAAATGCCAAAGAGGGAGAGGAACTATTTAAGGTGAAGGACAATGTTGGCCTAAGAACAAATGAGTGCAATCTGGCTATGAATAAATTTAGGCTGAAAATTAGAAAAAGTTTTCTAACTATCAGAGGGGTGAGTTCTTAGCTTTTTAATAGGAATTCAAGAAACCCAATTCCTATTCAGTCCAGTTTGATAAGATTATTAAAAAGCTGCCTGTGATAGGAGGAAACCAGTCTATGGCTTAGAAGGTCTCCTCCATCTCTGAGCACTGATGGATACAGGTTTACTCGACTGAAATTATATTAAGAATTTTCAAAAGTCAGGACTCAAGCTGTCAAGAGAGTGTTACAAATTTTTGATTCTTTGGATGGTAATATCTCTTCTGTATTCTCTGCCTTTTCTATGCACCTGTGAAACACGGAGGATAATTCCACCCCTCCTCCCCATTTAATCACACTGGGGTATTATGAAAACACCCTCGCTGTGGTATTATGAAAATATACTATTTACTGTTTGTGTAGCACTCAGGAGTGCTGTGAGGAGGAGTACCAAAGGAAAAAAAAGCTGTGCTGAAATTAATAATTTTGGCTGCACAGCTAGGTTTGAATTACATCTAGAGTAAATCATGCCTAGGGCAACACACTGAGTGAGAAGAAAATAAAATATTGAATAGATGCTCATTAAGTGAACACCAGCTATTCCGTGAACTGAATGAGGCAGAGTCCCATGGAAAATACAGTATGTGATTTTGTAACTGAAGATTAGAGGAGGGCTGAATTAAGGTTGCACAAGCCTTTCCTTATGCCTTTCCAGCATCAAGGATCTGGACAACCATGGGATCAGGCCCAGTCAGTGTGTGTTAATGAAAGGCAGGTCTTGCTGGACCAACCTGATCTCCTTCTATGACAAGGGGACCTACTTAGACACTGCAGTGCTAGAGTGAGTCCAGAGAAGAGCAGTGGAGCAGATGAAGGGTTTGGAGCACAGGTTCTATGAGGAGCAGCTGAGGGAGATGGGGTTGTTTAACCCCAGGAAAAGGAGGCTCGGAGTGGGACCTTATCGCTCTCTACAACTACCTGAGAGGAAGCTGTAGTGAGATGGCGGTTGAGTTCTCTCAGGAATACAGTGATAGGTCCTCAAGCCGAACAACAGGAGCATCTGATTAGATATTTGGGGAAATGTCTTCACTGAAAGGGTTGTCAAGCATTGGAACAGATGACCCAGGCAAGTGGTGGAGTCACCATCCCCGGAGGTATTTGAAAGAGATGCAGCTGTGATGCTCAGGGCCATGGTTGAATGGAGAACTTGGCAGTGCTGGGTTAATACTTGGACTTGAGGATCTTAGAGGTTCTTTTCCACCTCAATAACTCTATGATTCTATGAATAGCCACCCACCCTCCTATCTCGTCAGCCTGCGTGCAGGGAGTGCACTGCGTGAATACCCCCCTCAGTACTCTGCCCTTGGCACAGGCAGCTGGAGAAGAATGAAAGGGTTGCACCAGCTCTCCCACAATCAGCTTCTCAGAACCAGGGAGAGAATAGTGTTCTGTCTTGTGGAGAAATTGGAAATTTATTTTGTCCCAGGTTGGAACTCATCCCATCTCTAGAAATTCTGTGTAAATGCAAGTTGGAGGAGTGATTAAAATCTTGACTGTTGAGCCAAGATGATTGGGTAGCCCAGGCAAACTACCTTCACTGTGAATTTTCAGGTGTAGCTGGCTTGGAATGTGAAGCTCATGCTTTGGGTGTCATATCAGAACCACCACACAGACTGCCAAGGAGGAGCAGGTACAGTCCCAAGAACCCGTGTCTGTTTCAAACCTTGCACTTTCCTTGAAAGCTGGAGTTTGGAACAAAGGTTGAAGATATCAATGAGGGAACAAACATTCCGTCATTATTTTTTAAGCTAGTTGCAGCAAAATGGGTCATACATGAGATAAATGTCAACAGACCATCATGGATGAGGTAAATTATGGCTGTGGCAGGAAGAGCTGCCACTGAATAGGTGGCGGGCAGTAGCTCTCCCCTGGGCACACAAATATTGATATCAGTGCATATGGCTTTATTCTAGCTGGAGTGTCTGGTATGCCACCAGCAAATACTGAAACAAAATCTTGCTATTTTTAAAATAGCTTTTATATAAAGGTCAAACTATTAATATGTGTAGTGAGTTTGAGCCCCTCTATTCCTTGGCACCTGATGCCTTCCTCAGGTGAGGACTGGTTCCCAAAGTGGAGATGCTCACCTCTTCCTGGACGCTGCATTTTCAAAGTGGGCACTAAGAAGGCAAGCAAAACCTCAGCCAGTTCTGAAAATCAGATTCCTCAAAAGTTATCCAAGAAGCATGTATTTCTCAGCCTTGAGAAACAGTATTATTTATAGGCTCACCCATAATACTTGGCTGGATATTTTCTGTGTGAATTGATGCAAAGGAGTCTGTGTGTGGTGCAAAGGTGTGACTGTCTGTAATATACAAAGATAGACACACCCCATATTTAAAATATTCCTGGTTTACTTATTTTCGTGTTTGTTTGTCATATCATGCATGTCTGTAATTACATGCTGATGGCACATTCTTGCTAACTGAAAATATCAAAAAATACAGAGCTATCTCTAGATGCAGACCTTGTTTGTGACAGCAGTGTTTGCTATTGAATCACAAGCCACAGAAAGCAGTGATTTGCACAAGAACATCTAATGCATAAGAAGTGTGCTGAACACTACCTCTGCACAGGAAGAGGGAAGGAAGAAAAGCATATTCATCTCAGTAGTGGTTAAACGATAGTGCAAATCAGTAATTACGTGTAAATTATGACCTTGCCCCCTTACAGTCAGCTCCTCAGTAAACATGACTGCTTTTAATTTCCATGCCCTCGGCAATAAAAGACACTGCTTTCAGACTAAGTTCAATTCTTCAGATCTTATTTTCAATGAAAATATGTGTTTTTATACTTCAAAACCTTAAATGAAATGCTGGTCTTTTTAATATTCAAGGGATTATAATTGAAATATAAAACTGGTGGTAAAATATTAGCTTTTCTAAATTTCACTCTCTTCCTTTAAGCTTTTCTATCATTAAAAGGCATTACTTACATGTTTAAAATTTAGACTTTTAAACATGCATATTTTTCTTTTTTTTAACATTCTGTAAAGTTTCCAAAGCTGAAGAAATGCTGAAAAATTGTAGAAAATAATGTTATGAAAGAAATGGATGTTTTTCATGTAATGTACATGGAAATAAGAGAAAAAATACAGGAAGAATGTGGGAGAAAAATGAGAAAGAAGCACACAAAATTAATTTTTAAAAAATACAGGTTAAGAGCGCATTTTAAAAAGTAATGGAGAATCTCAGTGCAATGGAAGTTACTTAGTTAATGGAACTTATTTCCGTTTTTTAATATTTCTAATTTTTCTATTATTTTAAACAATAAAAGGCAAATAAGAGCTGAACCCTAAAGCTTACATATTATTATGCATTTCAGTGTGACAAACTGTAGCTACACACAATTATGTGCTATCAGTTGCTGAAGTGGAATTCATTATTTCCTACCTTAAGCTGTACTATAAATTTGCTCCGCGCTGTTAAGCAGATATCAAGTTCCGCCTAGAGATAGAAGCACTGCTGATGAGCAAAGGAGATCTTAATAGCTAAGTTTGTTGATGCTTCTATTAAACTCAAGAAACATTTTGAAGAGAAGACAGAAATCATTCTTTCATGAACAGTCACATTTCATTTTCTCAGCATTTCCCTTCTCATGTTCTTGCGAAGCACAGAGATGGGGTCGTGGTTTCAGTTCCCTGGCATGAGTTAATGCAGAGCGTATTTTGATGCAGAATTCCCTAGAGCTAATCTCCTTGCGCTGGACAAGCCTAAGGGTCATCATGAAGCCTCTTGGCTAAACCAGGTGCTTCAGTGCTTTACCTGCCTCACGCTCCCCTGAGGTTTTGAGTGGCATGTCCACTGATGGAAAAAGAAGTTTCTGCCCAAACCCACTACGTTAATTCTTCCCAAGAAACTTCTCTGAGATCTCTCTGTGAGCTTGGCACATGCCATGGCAGCACAGGGATGTGCCAGAGGATACACTGACACATTCCCACAGAGCTACTCCCTATACACGCCGGTGATGACTACAGGTCAGTGTATTGTAACCCCCTGTTTGAGAGACGATGTGAGTCACCTGCTCCACCACAGCAGGGTTGGAGGCTTTTGTGGGTAGATGGGATTTAAATAATTGGCAGGGGCAGGAATGAAACCTGACTTAATGTGATTAAAGAGGAATCCTAGCTCACCTCTGTGCATGTGAAATGCTGTTCACTGCTGTTTAGTCTGCTAAAATCAGAAATGGGTTTACTCCTGTGACCTACCTGGAGTTCAGACACTTCTTCCCACTAAGACACACCTTTAAATGCTTTGCAAATATCAGCAAACTCAGTTTCACAATGGGAGGTTCTGCTGGCAGGCAGACTGCATCTTCAATTTTTGGATGAGGAAATAAGGCAGGATTGGTGACTGGCTCCAGGCCACATCCCCGTGTCTGTGTGGCACTGGGAAGCACTGTAGAAAGACATCCAGGCTAGCACGGATTTGTAGCAGAACGGGGCTCCACCCTGGCTAATTAATCTGCTGCTGGGGAGCAAGGTCTGTCCAGCAGGGCAGAGAGCTCTGCTAATGCAATCCTACCTCCAGATGCTTCATGTGGAGATCCCGTGGCTGATCTGCAAAATGGTTCTCTGGCTCCAAGGACTTCACAAAGAATGAAGTGTGTTTTGTGGCTCAAGGACAACATTTATGAGAACAAGTCTCTTGCAGCTGTAGTCAGAGCTGAGCGCTCAGAACTCTTTATTTTTGTTTTCTTTTAATTTATTTATGATTGAGAAACAATAACAAAAACAAAGAGATTAAATAAAAGGATCCAATCCCTAAAAATATGCAACTGTAGTTCATGACAGTATAGTTCCAACAGGGAAGTCAGGAACTTGCTGTGACTCAGTGGCTGATTGTAAACTAAAACATAGGGAGGGAGTGCCTGACTCAGCAGATGCCGGAGCCTTCAAAGGGATTAAAGTTGTTGCCAAGGAGCTCCACCCTTTTTCTTCCTCTTTAAATGTGTCTTAAGTTTCTTATTCTTGCATTACATTATATATAAAAAGCATATATGCTATTGAATTGGCACATCCAGAATAGGGAGCACTTAAATGTCAGATTTTCCCAAAGAATTACAATTTGATTTGATCTGCATATGCACACCATTTAATCACTGCAGAACCTCTTCCCTAGAATCAATATCCCCCACTCCCCCCCATTTATAAACACAGTAGATGAAAACAGTTCAAAAGAGGTACTCCAAAAAAACACCAACTAAACTCTTCATAAAAAAAAAAAAAAAAAAAAATTGCAAGCTGAGCACACCTGTAAACCCCTTGGACCACAACTTCAAGTCCCCTGGCACACCTCCAGAGCTGCTGTATCACTGTGGGTCCTTTGGGAAATTGCTCTCGGGAGCCTTCTCCATTGCAAGATGAATTGCTTTCTGGGGGCTAAGACAGTTCCCCATGCCAGTTACAAACCATTTCATAACTTCTGTCTCTGTGTAACCTTTTAAACTGAAAATATAAAAATGCAGGGGGTTGTACTATGCTTAAAAATTTTGCTGGCATGGCAGTAGTGTAATTACAACAGTAAAATCCCTACTGTGAGTTCAGTCCTACCATCAAAAGGCCTTTTTGTTGTTATAATGTAATCTATTCAGCAAAGTGGTTTAATTCCTACCAGCAAAACAACTTTTTTTGCTGGTACAAGCTGTTTCTCTGTGCAGGGTGTTGGCTGTGGCAGGGCCAGTGCTGCACCTCCATCAAGTGTTGATGTGCCCAGAGGATGAGTGACCATTTTCCACCTCCCAGGGCTGAGGCACTTGATGCTCCAAAGGGATTAGAGGGTGTGTGATGAGTGTAGGGTCAAAAGGGAATTTCAATCCACCTTTCAGTCTGGCTCCTTTGAATAAGCCCTTTATATTTCTAAATCTGTGTCTTTACTCTGCAGATTTGTTGGCCAGGGCTGAGCTGGGTTGCCTGCATAACCATTTCTGACACTGAAGGCATTTTTGAACTGATACAGAGAAAAATAATGATTTTTTTTTCCACAGGACTGTGAACTAACCCCTCATGTTTAATGTTCTCTGCTCTCAGCCCATCACTTTTGTAGAAAAACTTGTTTGAATCCAGCTGTGGCTTTCCATATACATAAATCTACTGAATGTCACCTACCAGGCTGTGGTGACCTGAGGACAGCTGATGCAAGGTGCCATCAGAGAAATGCAGATGTTCAAGTGGGGTTTCACACTTACACTGTTCCCACCCCTCAGTCCTTCCCTGCTGTTTTTTTGTGGGGACGGTGCACAAGTTTGCACTTGGCAGATCAGGGATGGGATTTTAGATGCCCTTCCCATTACCCTGTCCTTCCCAGAGGTGGGAAGTGGGGCTGGGTGGTTTATGGGGCAGCAATGGATCAGGCCATGGATAGCCTCTCTGATCCCATCCCTACCCCATGAGGAAAGGCATAGCCATATAGGATTTAAGGCTTTTTCATAAATATATGTGGCATGTTTGTTTTTACTCACATTTCATCAGCTTTTATTTTTAGTCAAATTTCAATATTCTGTGGGATTGGTACCAGAAATAATAAAATGCAGCAATAAGCATTATATTCTTTTAGCCAGCACAACCACCACTTAGTATTTTGGGGTTTTTTTAGTACTTAAGAAACAAAAGCTTCAACTGGTTTTGTCAAACCTCCTGGCCCTCCTGTGGCAGATCACTGGAGCCATTTTCAGGGTATCGCATGCCAAAAAAAGCAGGGACAATCTGGAAGGAACAGGTGTATTGGCTTCTGTTGCTACTTGAAGGAGTAAACACCTAATTTGCTTCTCCCACAAAGGAGGTAAACATTTAGCTCACAAAATTTTCCTTCCCTCTGAGAAAGTCCCACTGGTATCGACCTAAATAAATTCCAGAAGTCAATCTTTTTTTTATAAAAGGTTTCCTTCCATCTATGGCGCACTATTTTGGATTGCAACTAACTGCTTGTAAAGAGAAATGTTTTTTGCAAGCAGGCTGGACATTTTACTCTCTAGGGTAGTTTTGGCTAGAAGGAACTGGGCTGAGGTAGAGTTACCTTCTTGCTGCTGGTGGGCTTTGGGCTTGCTGTTCTCATCAGGTGCTTTCCAGGAGACATACTTTAGTCCAAACTCTTCTCAAGATGAGGGAAGATGAAAAATAATAGAAAGTAGATCTGCTGCTGATGAAAAAGGAGTATTTGAAGAGGTATCTTTTGAAGACTCTGGGAGTTACAACACTTTGGAAAACCTAGCAGACTTGGTGGAGATTTATGCAAGGCTAGTGTATAAATCTGCATGTACTCCGTGTATGTCTGGTGAGGCACCTGAACTGAGCCCAGAGTCCACCCTGCCTGCCTCATGTCCCCTCTCCATTAACTTCAGACTCTCAGAGTGGGGGCAGCTTCTTAGGAAGACTGAAGAGCGGGATTTGGATCTGGAGATGTGGACACTACGCCAATACAAAACCAGCAAAAAGAGCATTATTAGTAAATTGCTCTTTTGCTTTTCTTGTTGAATGCAACAAACCTCACCATCATCATCCTGGTAACTCTTTGTCGTAGATTTCTTAAACTCCAAAAGAGCTTCATTCATACTTTTAGAATACCATGGTATCTCAGAGTTAGCTGCCTTCTTGTCTTCCACTATATTCTTTTTTTGTTTCTTTTCAGATTATGAGATTATTTCTTTGAACTGAAAATAGGGCCAAAAGTCTATGAAGTTGTACTTTATCAGTAGCTTTCAAAATCAGAGTTCTCATGAAACCTGACTTGCAGCAGTTGTTTTGGTTTTTTGGTGTGTTTTCGTTTGTTTGTTTGTTTTTTGTTTGTTTTATCTGATTGATATCTAGCTCTTGTCTATTCTCCACAATGTACTTCTAATTCTTTAGAATGTGTCTGCAACAATTGAGTCTCTCTGAGGTTTCCATTTAGCTTGCAAATTGTACATCTGAAGCTGAAAAATAAGCTCTGTATTTGTGTGGTAAAATGAGGTTTGCCAGGACCCTTCAGAAGCAACAGCAGTTTTGTGGTTGTTTCAGTTAACATGGGCTGCTTGAATCTTCTGGTGCCCTCACTGTGTGCACAGCTGCCTTTCCTATGTGAGTGGATAGGTGCAAGGGTTTTGGGGTTTTTTGGTGGGGCTTTTTTGGTTTTGTTTTTTAAATAACACCTGCAAAGCAGTGGAGGACTCTCTGGTTTCTAGTTTTGGCCACGTGATTGTAAAACAACTCTGCCAATACCATCCTTCAGGACATCTGTGAATGACTGTGTTTTCCACCCCCTGTTCAAGCTGCTCAGTTTTTGAGCTCTGTATTCTGTTGTTCAGACTCTTAAAAGGTATTTATTATGTCCACTGGACACTTTTCACAAGCTTGTTGTTTAGACAGTTGAATTATGGATGGTGATTTTTTTTGTAGTCCAGGATCTCAAGGTGTTCTTGTTCTTGTCTCATCTGTGTTGGAGAAGGTATGTTACGGATGGCTGGATCATTGATGTGGTCAGTCTGCACTTTTTTCTTTTGCTCCAAGAGATAATATTTCTTTTAAATTGTTTTTTTTTTTTTTTTAGTTTTAGCCCAGCATTTTCCAATGCTGCTTAGACTCTCTTAGCTTGCCTCTCTTTCTGAAATCATGCATCTCCTTATACCATCCAAATTTCTTGCATTTTTCAAGTGACATATTTGTTTGCCAAGTAAGAGATTGCAGAGGCAGGGTCTCCCTGTCTTCTCCACACTCCCTGTGTGAAAAAGACCTGTCTTCTCTCTCCTGGACAGGAGAGACCTGTCTCCAGAATGGTGATCTCTGTGGGTGGGGTGAATTTACTTTTTAAAAATTTATGTATTTCCTTCAAAGCAGGTGTTCAATTTCTCTTGCAGTGACACCAAATCTTGTTTCTTTTCTCTTGCCTACTCCTATCTATTTAGCACCTACTCCTGCATTGGCCTGGAAGAAAGACAAGTCGCCCAAGGGTGAGCTGCTGTCTGACTGCTTTTCCAGTTCTGTCAAGAACAGAAGTCCTTGTCCTGGGAAGATAATTTTGGTCTCCATCTCGTCAGTTCTTCATTAATTTACGCTCCCTCTCATTTTTATCCCACTGATGTTTCCTTTTCCTTTAAATAATGGTTATTTATCCTTTATCTGCACAGTCCTTTACTGAGGAACAGTCACTCTCTCTTATACAATATTCTTCTAATATATCTGTCATTTCCCTTAAAATGTTTGAGGTTTTTTTCATTTCAATATTAAATGGCACAGAGCTGTGACCTACCACAGAAAACTCACTAGGAAACATTGCTCTCTCTCTCTATTTCTGTATAACTTTTAAAACTATTAAAGAACTAACTTCATTTCTCACTTAATCTTGTGAACCTGGGTTTGATTTACCTCTTGCTTCTTACGTGACTCAATGATGAATACCTTAGAGAAATTCAGGATTTTTTTTGTCAGTGGTGGAGGCTTTATCAACAAAACTTCCAATTATTGAAAGTTGTCAATATTGTTTGCTACTACCTGCTTTCCATAAACCTGCTGTTTGTTATTACCTTTACTAATAGCCTTTAGCTCAGATCTTTTATCTGCTCTTCTGTGATGCTCCTGGGATTTCTGTCAGAGCAGGAGGATGGCCCATTTGTTCTTGCAGTCACTGGGGTAGCATCAGTTCTCTGCCAGGTAGCTGCAACTTAATGACTGCTGTACTGAAAACCAATATTAAAGGTCTGATGACCTTCTCCATCAGCTTTTAACACTTTGAGACTACAAGTTAGCTGGACCTGTTAATTTCCATATGTTTAACCTTTTGTACCTCGATCTCACTTCTTGAGTATTTCTGCTTTTGCTGCTAACCTTTCTACAGTTAACTGATATATATGTACTTGTTGCTCTCAGCTTTCAGCCATTTAAAATTATTATCCATATTTATAAGATTGTTTTATCTCTTTTTTTAAGCAGGTTGACATGTTAATCACACTATTTTGTTAATTCAAATTTTTATTTTATATATATATATATAGTGTGTATGTATATATGTATATTTATATGTAATAAAATCTATTTATTATGATCTTTTTCATCTCTTTCCATGAATATCTCCCAGCTATAATTGATTTTTTTAATTTAAATTTCCTCTTCCACTTAATTTTGTACATAACAATTCCCAGCTTTGTGAACCTGGAACTTCCAAAAAGCCAAGTGTATAATTCTGTTTGCACATAATTACATCTGTTAAATGGCCTAAGCAACAGTCAGTTTCTATTCTCTGATCAGTTTTTCTGTGGCAGACTGAGATGTAAGGCAGAATTCCTTTCCTGTGGATACAATTTGTTCTGAGCATGACAAGTGACATATAAAATGTCTTCAGGACACTTTGGTGTTGGGACCAGGAGACAGCCAGCACATTTCACTCTGCAGTTTGTTGTGGTGTCGTGGTTCCACCCCAGCCAGCAGCCAAGCCCCACACAGCCCCACTGCCTCACCAGCAGTGTCTGGGAAAGGATCAGAAGGGTAAAAGCTGGAAAACTTGTGTTGAGATAAAGACAGTTCAGTAGGGAAAGCAAAAGCTACACACACAAAGAAAAACCAGGAATTAATTCACTGCTCCCCATGGGCAGGCAGGTGCTCAGCCATCCCCAGCAGAGCAGGACTGCATCACACATGACAATGACTTGGGAAGACAAAGGCCACCACTCCAAATGTCCTCACCAGAGTGGCAGTGCAAAAAGGAGAGGAGGCCTTGTCTGTGTGTGAGCCCTGCTCAGCAATAACAAAAACATCTCCATATTATCAGCTCTGTGTTCTGCACAAATCCATAACACAGCCTCATACCAGCCACCGTGAAGAAAGCTAACTCCAAACCCAGCAAATAGAGCTGGGGAGATGCTTGAGAAAACGAGCACCCTGCACACTGTTGTGATGGCCCTGGCTGGATTTTTTGTGCTTGTGCAGTTGGGACATTCAAGACATCTGCTTCTCAACTGTCCGTGGTCTAGGAATGGAGAATGACAGAGCACGACTTTCTGAATTTTGTGCTCACTGAAATCTTCCTAAATTGGAGGTTAAGCAGGATTTTCAAGTTTTTACTATAAAGATTTAGTTATCAGGTTTCAACAAGATAAACTGGAATGTATTTGTGCTCCCATGAGGGTCTCAGTTCCTTTTGTCTGTGGCCAATGCTCATATGACTGGAGCAGATGCTATTGAAATCTTCACCAGGTGTCAAAATAATGTACTTCATATTGTTCCAAACATTTTTATCTTGAGCTGAAAATATTCTTTTACTTCTTCAATTTCCTCCTGTGTGTTAACATCATGTTATTTGGTCTAGTCAGCAAGAAACCTGGAAAGTCACTTCTACTGAGATAGGTTAGAGATTGCCTGAACTCTGCCAATCCTTCCTTCTGTTCAAGGTATGATTAAGTTCAACAAACCCATTTAGATTTCACTTACTATGTACCTCCTGATTTCTTCAACAAAAAATTAGGAATTGTCCTGTGGATGATAGTCAGCATGCTTATACACGTTCAGTTTAACTTGAGTGTTGATTAATTTTGTATACATTTATACATTTAAAACAGCAGGTTTGTGCAGGAAAAGAAAGTGATTCTATAATTAAAATTTGTATGAAGCACACAAGGAGACTGAATTAAGATGACACAGGTAACATCTGTCCCAGTACACTATGTTTTTTGAATACTGAATATGTAATGTGCTTACATTGATTTGTGTATATATAGCATATATATTAAGGGGTTTCAAACCTTTCAATTTTATATATCCTTATAAATTTTCATGCTGAAGTATGCACCTTTTTAACTTAAACTTTTCCCAGACACTCTCATAGACCCCTTGGATTAAAAAAAACCCACAACAGAACAACAGAGATCCTACCTAACAGTATGTGGTGCATATGAACTACCAGACAGAAAAACATGACATAAAATAAGGACTCGTACAGTTATAGTTTTCAGTTATTTTCTGGAAAAAAGATATGATATTTTTTTCTTAAAAACTCTGGATTTTTCTTATCTTGTTCAGTTTCTTGTTTTCCACCTGAACTCACAATTTAAGCATACTTCATCTCTGTCTGCCAATGGAGCATCCTTTGCCAGCTGAGTTGCAGCTGGAGATATGGTCTCTGCTACAGCTGAACTTTGTTGATAAGTTCCTAGTTTCTGAAATGGACTGGGAGTAAGTGGGGAAGACGTGAGTAGACCCCCAGGGTACTCTCCCTCCTGCTTGAGATGGAGCTATCCCACCGCCCTAAAGCCAAAGCCTTGGCAGAGCTGCCCTGTGTAGTTCAATCACAGTAATTCAGCCTCGAGCTGAAGATTGTATTAGTCACAGTGCATCCTTGTTGGCAGAAAGGGCAGGGGGAAAAGCAAGCATATTCTGTCACTAAAACCAGCTAATAATAGCCTGAGCTTAGCTGCAAGCAGAGAGAAGGTGGGAGAGGTGACGCAGGAGAGTTGAGGTGGTCTGAAACAGGCACGTGGCTGCTGCTGGTGGAGCTAAAGGCTTGAATTTCTGCCATCACGCATGAGAGAGGCAGCAACACAGTGATTAATTTCTCCTTGGCAGGTGATTAATTCTCTGCGGCTTCCAAGAGAGGCTGCCAAAGTTGAACAGAAACCTACTAAAGGTGCTCAAATACTCCAAACGTGGAAACTGGATGAGAAGACAGAAGTTTGCTTCTAAAAAATGAAGCCTTTACAAAGCACTTGTGGTAAAGGCAGAGCTGATGGATGGCTGTGAGCAGGGGAGCATGGTAATAATGTGCACTTTAAAAGAGAGCCAGGATCTCTTGAATTTTAATCTGAAGGCTGATGCCAACTCTTCCCCAGATCCTGGGCAAGGTGAAGTCCACTCCTGTTGAAACCACAGGGAGTTCTTGCATTCATTTCAGCCAGGTCAGGATGTCACTTTTCTTGAAGAAGGAGTAACACTGACTGCAGGGAGGAAAGGTGTCTGTGAATAAATTAACTACCTTTTACAGTGATACATATACATTATTATCAATGCCAAACAATCCTTTGCACATAAACTTGGTTAACATTAAGTTTTATTTAAGAAAAATAAAATAATAATTCAAACCACTGGCTGATATCATGTTTTGAAAGGCTCTGCATGGCCAAATGTTTCAGTACTTATGGCCCATTACATTTCAGTTCACCTTCCGTAGTTGCTGAGCTTTTAACTTGCCAGAAAACTACCCAGTACATCATAGTGAAAAAAGTAAATATTTAATACCTTTTGTCCTGCACTTAGTGTGAGCAGAGATCCAGTTCCAATATCTGCACCAGTATTAGAAATGTTGCCCTGGGAGCAGAGCTGAGGAGGAGAGCAATGGAGAGAGTTGGGGTGAGGGAATGATTAGCTCTCTGCTGGGTGTTGGCTGGGTTTCTGGGGCTTTTTATGCACACAGGGCAAGGCTCCATTTCTAGCAGTGAGGGAACTGCTGATCACATCCTTGGCTAACAGGGCCCAGAAGTGCCTTGTCACTGCCACAGGGCCATGGGCTTTTCTTGTGACTTGTGCTCATTCACGTTGCTGGAAAATAAAACCATTCACCATGAATTCAGGAAGCAATGCTGGTTTCAAGTAAGCACATATGAAATAACAGTTTCCTTGTTTTGGAAGGTGTTTTGGAAAGTATTGGGATAGGTGTCTAGGTGTCTTTTTTATTTTTTTCCACACAGGCAGCTTGTTTAAGAAGGGACAGAGATTAATGAGTAAAATATCTCATAGCATATGAGAGTTAAAAAGTTTCTGTATGTACAGAACCCTGAAACTTTTTTTTTTTTGGTGGGTTTGGTTGTACATAGGTTTATATCCTTTTAGTTTCACTTTAGCATTTTGTATTTAGTATGCCCCAGAGTGATAACCACAGGATTGGACTTGACTCACAACACAAATGTCATGAAACAGCAAACCTTTAACAAAGCCCCTGGTATCACTGGACATCTGGCTGTGTTTGGGAAGGGTCAGATTGCTAAGAGATGTGTACCACAGAGCAACAAGGCACTGTTTTACATATTCAGTTGGACACTGATTGCAATGAGGCAAGGGTTTGGGTTGGCTAAATTTCACAAACATTAAATATAGTTTGGGAAAATCACAAAGCTGATTATCATTGAAAGATGCAACTGTGAAATTTTTCGGAATCCTGAAAAGAAGCTTTTTTGAAATTAACATTCATTTAATTTTCACACAACTTATCCTAGGATTTATGTTACACACAATCACAAATAACCAAGAAAGAGCAGAATGAATAACAAGGTGACAGTCTTTCCAGATAATACACAGCTGTTTAGAGAAAAAGAGAACTTAAATAAAGCACCCTTAGTTTTAAGTGTATAATGAGGAAGTCTCTTTCAGTTATTAAGATTTAGACAAAAAACCCCTTGGAAATATTGCAGACAATTTTCAGATACATCTCATATTAGTATTCAGAAGAATTATAAGGTAAGTAACACCTTACATATGATGAGAAAAACAATATAGGAATATAATAATATCACTATTTATATTCATGAACCCATCTCATATACTAGAAGTAGTTCTGGCTGGTCCAACTCAAGAAAAGATACTGAAAAATTGTGAAAGAAATCTGCAACAAACAAACAAAAATCCCAACTTGAAACAAAAACTGTAAGACATTCACAGTAGTTTGGCAGTCTTTGGCTTGGAAAAGACAAAGTACCGTGAATAGAATAATGCATTGTTTTATAAAACCTTAGAGATATTAGAGAGAAATTTATGCAGATTGCATGCTGTTCTCTTAGTTTAACAGATTCAGAGTCACCCACAGAAATTATTAAATAGAATGCAGTATAAACACAAGGAAAATCTGTTCCACACTGTATGTAATTATGTAGAATTTATTGTTACTGAATGACATGGAGATGAAGAATATAAATGGTCTCAAAGGTATTAAATGAAAAAGGAAAGGTCAGTCTCTCTGTAGCAAATAAACACATTGCATCCCTCAGGTGTTGAAGTCTAAGTCACAGATGGCTGGACCAGGGGAAGATGGAGAGTCCTTGTGTTCAGTGTATCCTCTGCAAGCATCAGCAGTTCCTGCAGGGGACAGGGGCAGCCCAAGCATGGTGCACTGGACCTTCCAGCTTGCCCATTCTGAGACCTGCCACTTCCATATTTCTATGTCTAAGGTTTTGTTTTGGTTTGCTTACTGATTTGATAAAATCAGATCAGGATGAATTAGAATTTCCTGTGGGACAAACCATCTTAATTTTGTGTAATTCTTATATCTGTGACATGAATCAGTCTAACTTGCATGGATGAGGGAGCCAGGCTGTGTTGAAAAGAAATCTATGCTTTCTTAGGGAATAAGTTTATCTTTAGAAGTAAATAATTTTTTCTCCAAAGTCAGACAAGGTTATGTGTAATATTTTTCTCCCCATGTGATGTTATTCCTCACCTGAATACAAGCTGCAGGCAATAATTTGATGCCTGAATATGTGTCTAGCTGTAAAGACCTAAGTGATAAGCAGGCCTTGGCAATACAGAATCACAGAATTACAGAATAAGGCGAGTTGCAGGAGACCCGCAAGGATCATTGAGTTCACCTTCTGGCCCTGCAGAGCACCATCCCCAGGAGTCACACCATGTATCCCAGAGCATTGTCCAAACACTTCTTGAACTCTGTCAAGTTTGGTGCTGTGACCACTGCCCTGGGGAGCCTGTTCCAATGCACAACCACCCTCTGTGGGAAGAATCTTTTTCTGATATCCAACCTAAACCTCCCCTGACAAAACTTCAGGACATTCCCTCATATCCTGTCACTGGTCACCACAGGGAAGAGAGCAGTGCCTGCACCTCCCACTACCCCTGACGAGGAAGCTGTAACTGCAGTGAGGTCTCCCATCAGTATCCTCTCCTCCAGGCTGAACAGACCAAGTGACCTCAGCCACTCCTCACACAGCTTCCTCTTCAGGCTCTTCACCATCTTTGTTGGATACATTCATCTTCAAAGAAATGTGACAAAACTTTGAATTCTCCCCCTACCTTATTGTGCGCATATAATACATTATCATCTGTGGGTGCATCCCAGAAATATCCTGCAGGCAGCTGCAGCAGAGGGCAGCTGTGGATTGACCCCTGATACCTGTGCCTGCTTGGACCAGCACCTCCTGAGCAAACACAGAGAGCAGGGCTGCTGCATGTGCAGGGCAACTTGTGGTGTGAGAAATTGTCCCCAGCTTCTCCAACAGCCTAACTGGGTCAGTGAGGAGTGTGACTGTATGCTCGAACAATTAGCCTTGAGAATAGGTACGTCTTTCCTGGGAAACAAGCTAGCAGACTAATAACACCTTTACTCTGGTGGAGGCCAAAGGAGATGGCATGCACCTTTTTGGTCCTAAAAATCCTGTATGTAGATACAGCCCAGCAACGTACTATATAATTTCTCTGGAAATAGATGGCTATATTTTTCTACCAGTATCTCAATTCAGTTCCTAGTATTGATGTTGCAACAGAGGTGCTAAAGAAACTGAGACACATAAGGCATCATGAACTTATCTTTACCATGACACAGACAGGAAGCCAGGAGCATCACAGGGTAAACCAAGGGGTGTCTTCAGATCGTTAACTTAAAAAACCCACCCAAAACCCAGACATCCACACCCATACTGTTGTTCAAAAACCAGAATACCATCAGGAAGCAGTGAGTCACCATGTGGCCATTGACTTTTTTATTAAGGTGTTCCTCAAATGTAAAACTTAGGCTTCCTCTCCCTTTTAGATGAAGTACCTGGTATCACTAGGTAAGCAAAAGCCATTTTAGGTTTACTAGCAATAGTACTGTGCAAGGAGGAAAATAACTTGCTTTCTAATGTGATGGATGATCATCCAAAGGATTGGGCACTGGATCCTTGGCCTGTAAGAACTTGGGAGCTTGTAAGAGCAGCAAATCTGCACAGTGATTTGGCTACGTGAGCCTGCAAACACCCAGCGTGACACCTGAGGTGGGGAGCAGTGCCCCAGCCCCTCATCTCCAGCCCCTCCTCATCCCGTGCCAGTAGAGGTGCTTGAGCAGAGGGCTGAGCTGAGCTGTGTGGGTGTAGGGAACTGCAGCAACAGGTGTGTTTGGATGAGGAGGCTTAGAAGGGCCCAAACAAGTTGCCCAACATATTTTTAATAGATTCTTGCCAAAACTAAATGATGGAGAATCAGAGTTAATGCCTCAACAAGGTCATGGAAGCTGTTTATATTTTAAAACACCTTGTTAGTGTATGTTGTGGCATTACTATTAAAGTAACCCATTCAGCCCAATATAATATATCTAATTATATGACATGAGCCTCATCTGATGACTTTTGCCAATTATATCTGACAAGGATATTTTAAATGAGAGGCCATGTGTTACAGCAATTTCAGGACATGAACGCAACAGTGCATAGTTTCAAAAATAAAATATCCACTATATTATTTGCTGTGATTAAGAACTTACTAATGGAATTTTAAGGTAGGGAAGCAGGTTTTTCTGGTTTGTGAATTATGCCAGTGCTGAGTCATTGCTAATTTTTTAAAAGTTTTATTATGAATGAAGGGCTGGGTCAATGCCAAATTCCATGTTCCCGGCTGCTTCTTTAGTTCTCTGGCAAATTATTCAAATCCCTGGAATCAAGCATCTTAAAATGAAAACTCCAAAAGTTGCAGAATAAATACCTTAACAATTTGAAACAACCAGCACAATGAGTGACCCTGTGGACCTGAACAGAAGATGGTACCAAAAATGAAGAATATGACATACATCATCGTAGGACAAAACTCTGTCACTGTGGGAAAGCAAAACAAAACAAGCTATTAACACTTTCTGCTGCAGAACAGAGATGTAGCCTCAAATGAGCATGCCCGGGCAGAGGATGAAAGGAATGCAAAGGCATCTTCCATTCCCTCTCAAGGTATCAGAGGGATAAGAAGTGAGATTAGAAGGCTATTCTTGGTGCCTCCTGTTGCTGTTCAGACAGACACTGAGCAGAAGGAGCACAAAAATCACGGACCACAGAATAAGAGAGAGAACACAGGAGAGAGGAAAAGCAGCATACGTTGATATATTGTTTAATGCAAGCATGCGCAGAGACTTTTGAACCTCGAGGGATTGTCTGCAGTGCTGGTCTGGAACAACATTCTCCCTCATATCTGTGCGCAAGCCAAATGTGCCTAGCATTGCAGAGAAGGCTGGAGACTGCCTGTACCCCAAAGCACATGGCTGTGAGGAAGTGAGGTGCTGGACTGTGACCTCCCTGGGCCAGGAAGCCACATGTACACAGGTCCCTGACACAGGAGAAAGGTTGCCCTCCTTGTTCTACTAAAAGCAAGGTGATCCCAGCAGGATGAGATGTATCTGGAAGCTGCTGTGGTCCCTCCCTGCCAGGTAGAATTCAAAGTTTTCATTCGGTGTTGCTCATTTTCAGGGCAGACAGGCAGTATCAGGGCAAAGAGGAAGCAAGCATTGAGGGAGAGAATACAGGCAAGCTCTGTGCTGCTTGGTCTTGGCTGGGTGGTGGCAGGGCTGGCAAAATGGGTGGCAGCAGCAAACTCAGACCAATTAAAATTGTTGCAGATCAGAATCCCAGTGCATGCTGGGATTTTGCTTGGCTTCTTTCCAGCCTGTGAGTCCTGCTCTCAAGACACTTCCAGAGCCTTTCTCTCCCCCTGTGCAGGAGAGTGGCAAAGAATACCCACACTGTCCTTCACTTGGAGACTGTCACATTAGTGACACCAATATCGTAGAGATACGAGAAACTTGCATTTAAATCCCTTCCTTGTTGGCTGGCAATCAGACTTGCTTGTCTCTCTCCCAGGAAAGCCTAATTAGTCCACCTCAGGATGTTTTAGGACAAATGTTTTCAAAATAATTTATGTTTCTCAACTTTGGTGGAGTCTTTGTTTTAAGTTGCCCCTACCCTCAGCTCAGTGTGAACCCACTTAACCTAGCTAAACCACTTTTGCTTTGCCCCTGTAGACATGTAATTGCTTCAAGGAAAGAGAAGCGATTTTAAGAGGAGGGACAGAGCAAGCCCTCCAAAACCCACTGCATACTTCCATGACTAGACTGCTATGCTGAATGCTAGAAGCTGGGTTAAAAGACTTTGGCGAAAAGGCGCTCTTTTACCTTTACATGAAGTCTTTAATCACAAGAATATAGGATTAAAGGCAGTGTGGGGGAGGAGGAAGCATCGTATTCTTGCTGTATTTTGTGGGAAAAGGCTGTCTTGGGTGTTGAATACAGAAGAATGTGTGTGATCAAGAGCACTGTTAGTACAAGATGTAGAAGATGGTGTCCTCTGGCATGGAATTACCTAAACTCTTAAGCAACTAAACTCTTTGTCTTTCCTTGACTTGTCTGAGGTAATCTGGGCGGCTCCCTGTCTGCCATGCAAACTAGAGGATGCCTCTTCTTTAGTGCAAACAGACGTTTGTGTTCTGCCTGTGGCCTAAGCTGGCCGGATGAGAGCCAGCTGTGTATGTGACATTAGTACATTGCTGTGCTTGAATCAATACATCCTGCTGAAAGGCAGGGCATATTTGCTCAGGCACAGCAGCGTCAAACACACCTGGCTCTTGTTCATGCCAGCCAGAGGAGCCCATGCCCACCTGTGTAAGCTTGGTATAAATTAGTGCTAAAGTCTCCACTTGCTCTAAGGAGTCTGAGTGCCAAAATGTTAGGCACTGTAGTGTTTTGTGTTGTACTTTTGCATGTTTAACTTCTGGTTGGCCAAGAGACCCAGGTCTGAGAGCTGGTCTAGAAACTGCATCGGGCAGAACATGGGAAGTCTCCTACTGTGGATGCTGTGGTCTGGGGCCACTAGCAATCCAGCTTTATCAGTGATAAGCCTGACTCTCTTCTGAATAATTAATAAATACTCCAACATATAAGCCTGTATTAAAAATTTTTTTCAAATTTGTCTTTTACCTTCAAGTGTGTTGTTTCCAGGAGCAAGTGTTCTGTCTCAGAGTTTAGTCCATATCAGCTCCTACAAGTTTAGTTCACTGACATCAATTCAGGTGATAAATATTGAAGCATAAACTTTCCCCGAAGAAGTTGCAGAATCTTTTTTTTTGAGACCCAGATACAAGATAAAATCCACATTTAGCACTGGAGGAAAATTATTTCCTTGTGTTTATTAGTGAGTGTTCATTAGTGAAACCAAAAGATTTTGATTTCTGGAAGGGAGCAAACTGTAGTTCTCCACACTTTCTGGTTATTCTAGACTTCATTTTTTAATTTCTTCAGACACTGGTATTGTGCTGTGTCATGTGGGAGAGATTCAGGTTAAAGGCACAAAAAATATAATAGAGAAAGGTTCTAAACATCTTGATTTTTACATTGTGCATTTTTGTTTGAGATGCTGACATATATAACCATAATTGCCAAAGTCTTCTAACTAGTGTGTGTGCATGTGATTTAAAAATGCAAGCAACCCCATCAAAGGGCCTCTAGGTTTTTGATTCTCTGAGAAATGAATAATATTCAGCACATTTTTTGGAAACCGCAGTTAAGTCAGCCCTGAAAGTGAGGCTGGACATTTAATATTCAAAGAATTTTAACAACTTCAGCATGAAGTAGGAAAAAAACCAGTTGCATTTAGGATCCTAGTGTCTGCCAAAATAATACCTTCATGTTTTTCATCTTCAGAGCACTTTGCATAGAGTGAATGGATGCGTTTAGGTGCGTTAGCCTTGAGCTGTAAGCTTGGTGGTGCTTAATGTCTATTTGCATTCACTGAAATACAGAGCTGCTTCCAGATTTAGCAGCCTACTGTGATCGATGTAGCCCTAAGGTCTGGCCCACAGACTGAATCAGGCCCAGTGAATTTTTGGCAGGGTGGATCAGGCACTGCTGCTGGATGCCCAGAATGGCCATCCTGGCAGGGGCAGCAGCAATAGGTGGGAGCAGAGGGAGCTCATCCAGCCGGGGCACACCCCTACTGAGCCCATGCTGGGGGAGCCTCCTAAGCTCCAGTCCTGGATGCTCTGGCTTTTGAGGCTGGAATGCTTGACCTCACATTGCATTTTCCACAGGACTCTTGTTTCACTCAGTGAGGAGCTGGGTTTTATTGTTATTTGCACATTTTTCTGATGTCACCAAAAACATTATGGGCATTAATCTACTATCTTCACAGCTTTGCTGTGAGTTTTGGGCGATCTTATAATTCACATTTTGCCTCTGAGAAACTAAGCACAGGCTCGCTGGAAAGTACCTTCTGTTGTTCATTGTATTTTCTGAGGCACTAAGGCCCTGAGCCACAGAACACAGAATTAAGTCCAGGCATTTTCACCCACAGCCAGGAGCATTCCTTCTCACTGCTGTGTATCCACTTCATAGCCACTGCTGACTATCCACCTGTGTCTGACCTCTGGAAAACTAGCAAGGCGACATAAGTTACCAGCTCTTCTTGCACAACTTTGTCACGGCGGGGCTGTCGGTGGTTTGGGTGCCGCGACCTTCCACAGAAGTGTCCCTAAAAGGACGTCCTGGTGGCACAGGCACATCCAGGCAGCCTCCGAGTGATTTAGCCCTTAAGAGTGATTCAGCTCTTTTGTGAGAGCCGCAGGGAGCTGAGAAGAGGCAAGAGGCAGAGTCTTCGTATGGTGTTCCGCAGGGATCCTTTATCCGTTCTTGCTGTGAAGGGGTCCAGGGATGAAGAACTGGGGAAGTCTGAGGGAGCAGGGATTATATTGGTAAGGCAGGGGGCGGGGTAGAACATCGGGGCGAATCAGGTGAGGGCTCAGGGGCAGATCAAGGGGGGGTGGACCAGTAAGGTACAAAGTATTTACATAGTAACGCAAGGTACCCTGGGAGGTACTTGTCTGTCACCCTGACCACAGAGAGGTTGTTGGAGTGATCTACCAGGGGTGAAGGGGAAGAGTCCTCTTTGCAAGGCAGGGCCATAAACTCATCCAACTTTGCACAACTTGGCCTGAAAACACTGTCTAGTATCAAAAGGGGTCCTCCTGGCATGTACTGAGAGAGAATCCTATCTCTACATGACTATTTTTTTAAGCAATTAAAGTATTTTTCTTCCATCTTTAATTGGTATTTTCTCCTCATGGTTTTTGCAGCAAATGTGGAAAGCCTGCCATGGACGATACTTGAATTCACTGCACAACCCAGCTCTTTCCAGGTGCACCAATTGTATTTGAAGCAAAACAGCATGTGAATGACCAGCTTTAGTTCTGCATTTCCTCTCTTTGGATACTTTGACTTGGCAGTCTCATCATCTCTGTTGTGCAATAATTTATAAATGTACTGGTGGATTAGGTAGAGGATATTTGGAGAGGGATGTGGATATGTTTACATTCCTGAAATTAACAGCCCAAACAGTACGCGATTGTCAGTAGGCAAGTACCTTCTTTTTAGAGAGGAAGAAAAGGGTTGTTACAGTGACTGGAAGCCAGTAGGTGCTTTCTCAGTTGTTTTTAGCTCATGTTTTCAGTGCTAGAGGACCTACAGGCAGTTCCCTCATCCTGGAGGGGCTTCTCAGTTGCTTGCCACAGAGCAGAGGTTTTGCTGTCAGTGGATCTCTCTCTGTGGAGGGAGGCTGGAATACCACTGCTGCAGCTGCCCCACTTTCTAAGACCAGATGACTTCATCTTCTGGTGGGAATCCTCGTCTGGGCTATGAAGGTTTGAATAGTTGGATTTGGCCCAAAACTTTTGTGTCAAAGATCCATATTTTGATCATTAGAGCATACTTATGCAAACACTGGGAATAGTGAAAAAATATTTTAATTATCTTTTTCTGTGTTAACAGAAGAAAATAGAAAAGTGAGGTAATCTTTTCTTCTTCTATTGTGTGGCCTTGCTCTATTGAACTTAATTACTATTCTTATGTGCTGCTCAGTAGGAGCAGAATCAGCACTGACTACCCCCCACTAGAGTAACACTGTCTGAGTGGATTTCCTCAGCTTGCAGTGCTTTGTGTCCTTGGTGTGACCCTGCAAGCTGTCTGTGGCATGGGAGAGAAAAAAGTGAAAATAATGGGAAAATAACTGTCCTGCATGCATTGGGAAGGAGTAATCATGGATTGCTGGGCTCTGGTGCAAGTGGTGTGACTTTATGACCCGGTCTCTTCCCCAAGACTGTGCAGAAGATGTGGAGAGGTTTAGATCCCTTTGTGAGTACAGATTCCCACCATGCATAGCCCTAGGCAGGCAGGCAAGTTCCTCTACTCAGCTTAAAACTTCATGTCTGCTTTATATTTTTTGCTCACAAACAGCAAACACCAGGATCCTGGTTTAGCTCCACCACAAAGTCACCTGTGGAGCTGGAGCTGCAGAAGCAGCTGGTGGCCCTAGAGCTGAGCAGGAGCAGGTACATGACAGCTGCTTGGGGAAGGAATAAGCAAGCTCCATGATACAGTGGCTTTAGAGGTCCTCCAGCAAACATCTCCAAACAGGGGGCAAATTCTGCTCAAGGACAAAAGTGTCTCAACAACTGGAGAACATGGAGCAATGATGAGAGGCTGGAGAGAGTCAAAAGTCTGAGACCTTCCCTCACTACCTCTCTCCTAATCTTGTCCCTCTTTGCCAGGGATTACATCCCAAGGACTGCCCTGATAAAGTCTCTTTTGAGACTATCTCAAAAAGTGTCCCCCAGCACCTTTGGAGCATCTGGTTGTATCTGTGAATCTAGGTGGGAAGCTAAGTAGAATTTCAACAGCTCTTTTCTCTTTCTTTCTTTCTTTCTTTCTTTCTTTCTTTCTTTCTTTCTTTCTTTCTTTTTCTTTCTTTCTCTCTTCCTGTCTCTCTTTCTCTCTCTCTTTCTCTCTTTCTCTCTTTCCATTTAAGCTATTTTTAAAAGACCAAGATAATTTTATACTTCAAATAATGCTTCTCTGATTTATCTATTTATGCTGTAAGCACAGAGAGAGTTTAAAGTGCCTATTGTCCACATTAGCTCTTCTTGTCTTTCCTCTCATCTGCATCAGGAGGGTTTTGTTGCTGTGGTTTTCCTTCATTTTCTAGACAGAGCTGGATGTTGAAGAGATGAGACTTTATCCAAATAGAGCAGTGATGTTTGGACAATTCAGATCATTATCATAAAACAGAGAAGGAATGGCACTGAAAAGTGGACATTTTAGCCAGAAAGATCCATGTATTTAGAATCCTGGGGCTAGTTCTTCCTAGTTAAAGCTCAGAGATGATGCTTGAGGGACTAGGAATTTTTTTTTTTAAATTTTTACATAGAAGATGTAAAACTAAGCTGTGGCTGCACTTAATGATCAAGGACATAAAACTACAACTCTGTGATACGGCCTAGCATTAGGGGAGTATGTACACTGACCACAAGAAACAGCTGGGGAAGCTTAATGCAGATTAACTGATACCTGGTGGCAAGGTACTGCTGTCAAACAGCCGATTTCTCTGCATCAGTTCAGCCCTCAGGATAGGTTTGTGCTGTGTCTGTTAATCCCTAGCAGATGTTTGGAGGATGGCACACCCGGTGCCTGGCAGCAGCAGCGTGACCTTGTGTGGGGAGGAGCGGGTGCTGCCTGGGATGGCAGCTCTGCATGAGGATGGGCAGGGCTGAGAGGCAAACGAGGGCCACATGCACATCCCGAGCACAGAGAGTCCTGACAAATAGCAGTAACCTTTCAGGGAGCTGTGTAAATGATCCTTGTCAATACTAGCATTAGATTAGTGAGGGACAGTGACTACTCCAGGGCGATGAACTACATTACAGTCACTTAATAGAGCTCATTGGTAGTAAACTGACTTGGTGATTTGCTTTTCATCAGCTCTGCTGGCTTACTATTGAGCCTCTTCTGTTCAAATGGCATGTGAAATCTCTGGTGTTAGCTGGCACCTGTGGGGTTATTTACCAGAAGTTCACATAAAGTCAGCCAGATTGATAATAGCTACCCAGGTGCCTGTGAATTGTACGTAATGCTGGCAAGAATTTAGGACTTCTCCTCTGTCAGCTTTCAGTTGTGTCATGTGTTTGGGCAGAAAGGGTACCTGTCTGATTCTTTCTGGTCCTGTTGTTTGTTTTGTCTGTATGTGTCTGTGGTTTGTAGCTTCAGAGTCTGTCCCCTGGCAGCTGCTGTGGCAGTGCCAAGGATCAGGGACTGAGGAGTTCAGCCTGGATGGAGGGGTGATAGATGATGGAAAACCACCAGCTCTCCTCTTTGGCTTCTCCATATACACTATAAGCCAAAGGCTTCAAACAATTGCCATTTTATGCCAATCTTTGGTTTATATATTTGTGTGAAAGCACTAGATAAAAGATGGTTGTGTACTCAAACACTCTTTGAAGAAGCTTTTAGCTTGAACAAAATTGAGTTAAAATGCCTGTCCATCACCTGAAACCTGATTCATATCCCTAGACTCAAGGTAGTGGAGATTTTCCTTGTTTCACAAAAGTGGTTGTGTGACAAGTTATGGACAATGTGTAGGTGTTCAGTGGCTTTGCTCTCCCACCACTCTCCCAGGGCTCAAGGCAGCCTGACCATAAGCAGGGCTCCTCAATGGCAGCCCTGCTGCAGGCTGTTCAGTGGCCTCCACCAGCTCCTTTAGCTTTGTGTCTCCACCTTTCCCTTATCATCCAGAGGGCTTGTGAAGAAAGGTTTATGCTTAGAATGATCATGAGCTCAGTTAAAAACTGCCTGAGTGTGATTATTGGCTGCAGCAATATTGTACTTGGCAGCAAGGTGGCCTCTTAAAATTATATCTCCAAGGATCCTGCAGACACATAAATGCCTCCAATTCTTCCACCAGGGAAAGGGGCCTGTGAGCTGGCCTGTGCAAGAGCATTTTGTCAGTGGAGGTTGGGTTGTAGGTGTTAGCATCTCTCCAAGAAGAAAACCCACTTGTGAGCTTGAGTACTACTCTCTACCTGGGCAGCAGAGCCCTTTAAGGCCAGGAGAGCCCTGAAACAAGCCCCTGTGGACACAGCATTGCTCCCATCAGCTGCAGTGGTGGCTCACCTGTTCACGCAGTGCTGTGTGCTCAGTGCATCCCATGACCTGCCTGTGCTGGGGGAAGCACTGAGTGCATCCAGTCTCCTGTGTGCTGTGGGGACCCAACGTGCTACAGCTCTGCCGGCTGGAGCTTCAAAGGCTCAGACTGTGCTTCCAGTGACACGGCTCATTTCACTCACAGAGGTGGTGTTACTTTGTCACTTTGCTTCTAGCAGATACAGATCAGCTCTTTTATGCCCTGAAGAAAATATAGCCATGTCCCAGGGTTGAGTGATGACCCTGCTGAAAAACTGGATGGAAAAATTGGTTTTGTTGCAATATTATAATATTTTTTTATTATTCAAAGTGCAACTTTTTATTTCACTTGTGGTTTGTTCAAGCCTTTGAGAATTGTGTGGATGTCGCAGAAGGATTTTATAGAGAAATATTTCATTTTGAAGTGTCACAGAAAAGATCTGAAAATTTTAGGAAATTCTAGGGCTCAGTTTGAAATCCAATTTATTTGAAATAACAGTGAACAACAGATTTAGGCTGGAAAACATCACCAAGATTTTACTTCAGAGTTATGGGATGAGGATAAAGGAAAAAAAAAAAAACATAAAGGAAGAAGGATAAAGAATTCCTCTCCTCACAACATGCAGCAATAAGAAACTAGAAACTTCTGACAAGTATGAGTGTTTTCATGCTTTCAGAGGGATTTTTATCTTCTGGGAAGCTAGTGTTTTAGGCAAATAAAGTTTACCCAGACACTGTCCTGATTTGCATAGCTGATTAAGAAGCATCAACCCACATGGCAGCAAAGGCTGTGATTGTGAGCCCCTGAACTGCCTGCACTGCAATGTGGTACTGCTTTTACAGGTTCAGTGTCCAAGTGATTCTTGTGGATCCCACTAGCCTGGCTGGAAATATGGCTGCTCATTCCCTTGGAGATGCTGGGAAACAGGGGGCTGGTGTGGGATGGGAGATGCTTTTGAAGGGATATGTCCCTGCCTGGAGAGCCAGGGGATGGTCTCGTAACGGCTGCCCACAGCTCTGGCCCCAGTTGAGCCATAGCCTGGGGTGTTGACTGTCCCCGGAGCAGGGAAACACTAGGGACACACAGATAAGGTAGTAGTGAGCTTCAGAGGAATTGTTTTCCTGTCCCTGGGTGACAAGGAAGTGTACTCAGCACATGTCACCCATGTCTGGTGAGTGGTCACCCCTGTTTGCTGTACCCTTTCTGTTCCCTTGCCACTCTGTTTTAATAGGAAATCTCTTTGGGAGCAGAGATTCTATTGATTTCATTTATCTTCTCACCACAGTAATCTAGACACATGGACTTACGTGAAAATGAAAAGTGAGGTGACTAATTTGCTGAGTCCCTAATGCAGGGAGTGAGATGGAAATCGTTTGTTAGCCATTGTACATCACGGGGCAGAGGTGTCACTCACAGTGAAACTCATCCTAATAAGCGAGCTAGCAGCTCTTGTTCCCCCCACAATTTATGCATCAAGAGTGAATTGCAGTAATCCAATGTTAAGGTGACACAGGTGTAGATTCATTTCCAAAACTGCCAGTCCCTCTGGACTCCTTGTTTTTAATTATTTTTTTCCCCACTGATGTCAGTACAGCAGCCGATTTAAATGCTGGTACTGCACTGATTAAAATTGTATTCCCAAAATAACTTTGTCCTTTGGTATCATTGTGTGGGATGCTTTTGTTTGTTTTTGAATTGCTAGATTTTCAAAGTGAAATCTGAAGCAGAAATTGAATAGGAAAGTTTCCAAATAACTTCACCACAGGTATACAACTGCCTGTCCTTGGACAGTCTATTTTAAATAAAAATAGGTACAACCAGTAGTAAGAGAAACAATTTATTCATAAATGGGATGCTGAAGGAGCTGGCTGCTGTCTCCTATATCTTTTCCCCTCTTTATATGTACATCTGCATTATCCATATTACCTTTTTGTGAACCTTTTTATGCAGCTGTGGTAAGTTGCTTACAATGTTATTGGTAGTGATTAGTGACTTTTATTTACTTTCGGTGAAATCTTGTGCTGTCCTGAGAAAATAAAAGACAACTTATTCACTGGCCTCACCTATCAATTTATTACACATTCCTCGTGTCCCCCTGGTGTTTGCCTCCTCCTGGGTGCACCCAGCCTGAGTGACCACCTTGCCTGCAGCCTCCTCTTCTCACTCATCTTACACCTCTGGACTCTTTATTTCTTTTTTTGCTTCCTCCTTCTTTTGAGCTTCAAAGCAAGGACCATAGTCCTGGTAGCACCTAATACTGATTGCCATAATCTTCTCTTTAATAGTCCTGAGGTCCTCTCAAACGACCATGGAGAAGAAAAAGAGCTGATTCCTGTAGGATATCCAAAAATCCTGCTTGCTTAACTCCACTTCTGATCTAGATTTTCTACTTGTTGGATATTTCAGCCAATTCAGCTTTTTTTCCTCAGTAGGGAGAGCAAGAAGGTGACACTTGTTACTTGCTGTGGTGGAACTGCCCTGGATCCTCGGTGGAGGGTTCCTTACCACTGCAATGAGCCCTTCCTGGCACTAGCTACAAAGTCTGCATGACTGCTAACCCCCAGCAGAGCCCTGGCAGAGTCCAGAGCTGCCTCAGCATCTGCAGAGACCAGCTGGAAGGAGGCACTTGGAGCAGGAAGTGGTAGCAGCCCAGTCCTGGTTGTCTCTTCCTGGGACAGGACTCATCACCCCATCCCAGAGCCAAACTGGGCTGCTCCTGAAGGGAATGCTGGCCCTGCTGTGGAATGCATAGCCTGGGGGGATTTGGCCATCCCAAGTCTCAGCAGGAGCAGAGGAGGGACAACAGTGGAGCGGTGGTGTCACTTCTGAGAACGACTGATTTTAGACCCATTTCCCTGGCTCACTGTCTTATTTGCATGCTGCAAACCCTAGGAAACACAAATTCCTGCATCTTTTAGATCGGAGACCTTCTGACATTTTTTTTACTGTGTTACCAACATGCTTTTATTTGAGATGAGTGAAAGGAGTGATACCATGCTGTGGATCAACCATAGGTTTGACATGACTTCCCAGAGAATTTGGACTCTTTTGACTACGATTTGGAAAATGTGGCAAAAAGCATTAAATAGAGCTGAATGAACTATTTGCACTTTTGGCAGCACCATTTCTTCTTCCTGGCATGATCAGGAGCTGCCATCTATTCTGTCTGATGCTGTTTGCTGCCAAAACCTTAGATTCTTACTTCTGGCTAGGTGTGCTCTTTACGTTCTAAGTCCAAAGAACAGGCTGACCTAGAGGCTTCCAGTTCAACCAAATTAACATATTTCAGGGAATGAGCAGAAAAGCTCCAAACTTGGATTTTTAAAGTCCATGAGAATTTTTCTCCATAATTCTTTTACTTTCTTCTTCAAAAATATATTTCCCTTCTATTTACAATGGAAAAAGGTTAAAAGTGGTAGTATTTAACTCTTGTTTTTGAGGAGGGGAAAGAGATACTGGAAAACTTACACAAAGTTTCTGCCAATATTTGCTTATATTTTTGAAAAGTGCAATTTTTCAGTGAGAGATTTGTCACTCCCCTTATTTTTAGCAAGTACTACTGAGAGCTATATTTAGAAAATGTTTTATGTATCTGCAAGGTAAAAAATCCCATATTTGTCAGCAATAAACATAGCACATGAACACATCATGGTTGTCTGATAGCTCTTTATAAATTGGAGGCCAGTGCTCACCTGTGTCTGTGCCAATCTAACAGCACAAATCCTACTCTTTCATGAGAGAAGAGTTTATAAGAGACATTACAGAGGACAGGAGGCACCTGTGTTTCCCATTTGTACATTAGCTAACATAAAGCTGTAAAATGTGGAATAACTTTAGAAGAAAATTCCCAGATTTATCAAAGAGAGACAATACTGATATATTAGCACAGGAGACATATATATTTGCATCTTCTGAGTGAGGGCTGTTTTAGCTAGGGCTAATGGATTTGTCTGACCAGCAGACCCACCGCTATGAGAGAAAGCAGTGGCATGACAGTATGCATGAAAATGGTGACTTCTGGGGGATGGCTTTTTCTAGGAATAGATTTTATATGCATATGAGCTTTAAAAGAAAGTTGGGATTAGTAGGATTTACCCAAGTGCTCAGTTATTTAAATTCTGAGTGGGCTTGTATTCATCTTTGTATTCTGCAGCCACTTTGGAGATGTGACCTTAAAACATCCAATACATCCTTGTGGGCACATTTCAGGAGCCCAGAGGAGGATGAGAGGTGGGCAAGGAGAAGTCACAATGGTGTGGGGCTCCTGCTGATGCAAAGAGACCACATCAGGAATGCTACAGAGGCTTACTTTGTGTGTCTGCAAGTGTGCCTTCAAATCTACATCAGAGGAGAAGTGAGATTGATGACTCCTTTTTGTTACAAAGTAGGAAAATCCCTACTCTAAGCATGGTTTTCGAACTGCTTTTTCAGACTACTAGAGTTAATTACTTTTATGGCTGCTCCTGCAGATCGACCAGGCAGATTTCCGGGAAGGTATATCCCAACACCAGCATGTAGTTGGAGGATTACAGACAAAATTACTCTCAGAAGTACTGAAGTAGTGAGCAGGTTGTGGGGACACAGAATTTGCTTTTGTGGTGAAACACCTGTGACAGCCTTAGTGGGAGCATGGGACCTCAGCATTGCGTTCATGGTGAAGAAGTGCAATGTAAGTAGTTGCTGCAGTAGGTTGAATAAAGGCATTGTCCAGAGCATGCCAGTTCCCTGATCCTTTGTCACTCACTTCACAATGAGGTGAAGCTCCATGTATGTGCATTTATTGTAATTAATATTAACTATTATTACTATTGCTATTAGTATTATTTATATACCTATGCTCTAAAGTGACTGCATTGTCCTACATGAGCCTTAGGATGCAGAGACAGAATGGATTATCTCCTAATTTTAGTATGCGGTGGAAATTTCCAGTTTCTTTTCATTGTTTTACATGTTTTGTTTTTTTGGTTTGGTTTTATTTTTTTAATACAGCAAAATTAAATGCAAGAATCTTGTAGCACAGCAATAAGGAAAAAAATTAATTGAGCAAAAGTCAGCAAATGCAGAATTATGGTTCCCCCAGCAACTGTAATGAAGGCAGAGAACACATATATACGCTGGTGTTGGAGTTAATGCCGCAGACTGCCTGGAATACAAATCCTAACTGTGTTCAAGGGGCTGAGTGATGATTACTCTGAGAACCATAACTTCACATTTCCTGACTTTTTGCAATTAAAATCTCAACCTGGATGATGCATTAGCATAGGCTTTGCATTTAATTTGCTATTTTCTTTAGAATGTATGTGTGTGTTGATTGTGTTTGAACATTTCTAAGCTTTTAATATCATTTATTCTTTTGTAAGGGAAAAATCAGGGGAAAAAACATTTACCACATTAGCTTCCTTCTTCTCACTGTCGGGGGGGCTGGCTGGAGGAGAGAGGGAGAGAAGAACAAAAGCCTTAGTGCAAGCAGTGCAACTAATTGCATTTTTAGCTCTAAGAGACATTTGCTGACAAATGTAAATGTCTATCACTGCTTTTATGTTAATATTTGTACAGACTGGCCAATCCATACAGGGATGGGTCTCCTCCAGATCTTTAACCCATACACAGTTGAACTAAACATCATTTACCTTACCATGACCTTGGAGTGACAGAAGCAAGTCTGACAAGATCTTTGGTGGCCCCAAGCTCACAGTTTCTTTAGTCCATCGTGTTAAAGTCCAGAACTCAGGTCTGCAGTCCATCTGACTGTGTAAAGACCCAATGACTTGAAAAGCTCAAACTTGTGAATGTTTGAAAGTGTATCTGCGCTATAGGATTGCACCAGACTCTTTCTGTGTCCTTTCTGTATCTCCTTACTTAGCCACAAGGGAATCTGATGGATTTAAGGGGGCTTCATGCCCTAGCTAGATGATATGCTGTGGGGTATGGCCAAAATCCCAGTGCTTTCAATGGGAATGGTATTCCTCTGCACGATGGAAGATCAGACTGAAATCCACCAGTGCTAATGGGATTATAATGTTTTTCTTTCATTTTTATCTTTCTGGAAGGAAAGTCAACTTTCACTGCCTGCCTGAGCCCTGGAAGCACTGACAACCTTTTTTGCAGAGCCCAGGGACCAAACTAGCCAAGTCTATCCCTGAAGCTTGTCCCACACACCAGCGCTGTAGAGAAGCTCATGCTCTTCACCACCAACCTAGCCAGGAGCAGTCACTTGTTCTGGACTGATTTATAGCCTTCGGGCCTAATAAAAATCAGCAAGAAAGGAAGGATCAATGCAGTTGGCTCTGTTTACGCTGCAAGTTTTATTTTTTGTTTTATTTGTTCTTAATGTGTTGATGCTTACATAATTTTATTTCACCTTTGCTTTTGTTCTTTTGCACTTTAACCTTTCGTGGTGGCTCTTTTTTTTGCTTTGTGCTCAGCCATTTCATGTTGCTGACTTAAGTCTATTCCCTTTGTTCTGAGCCTTGTGCTTTTATATCCCACTCCCTGTAGAGCCATCAAATTTCTTTTAACCTAAAGGCCCTCTGCTACCAAAGGTAAATCAGCCTTGTCCAAGCTCATTCACTTGAGCCCACCAAAGGGAGATTCCCCTCCCTTTCTGTCCATCCTCACATGAGCTCATGTCCATGTAAAGATGTCAGGCATCAAAGTTCAAAGAGAAAGTAGTTTGGCACACATTTCCCAGATGCTGTCAGACTGTTGCTTAGGCATTGAAAGAATTAAATTATGTGAGTACTCATGTTGCTGTCAGAGCCTGATGGCTTCCAAGAACAAATACTAGGTATGTTATCTTTAAACATACCTAGTATTTCTGAAAATCACCAAGTTCTACTTTATTGTTTAATTTACCAAAAATACAGAAAAATGTGAAATCCTACTACTGATAATTAATGGTAGTGTGTAGGGTGGATATGTACCAAAACATGTGGATCCCACATATCTCTATTAGAAATTACTGAATTTGGGAAAAAAAAGGATGTGACCTAGAGCAGTACGGCTTAAAGCACTAGAAGGAATGGCTTCCATTACAGTAGTGTTTAGTCTTTTTACAGGTAAAATTTTTATATTTTATTTTGATATAGTGGATTTGGAAAAACTTCTCATGTCATTCTCATGACAAATAGGAGACAGACAGAATTAATTTTGTTAAAACGTTTATAATGTCCCATTTGCAAACTGTGTTTTTTGTCAAACTCTTTTGTTCCTAACATGCACAAGCGACATTTCATCACATTTTTTGTCAACAGAATGTAATTTTATTCCAATCATTCTGTCAACAAAAAGAAATACCATAAAATCACTTTGCTCACAAACATAAATTATATGTTCATTTTGTTTGTAGAAGAAATGGAAAAATCAAAACTTCTTCTGTGGAGACAATGAAGACTGATAGCATTTGTTCTGTGGACAAAATATTTGTGTTAGAAGCAGCAACTTGTGATTTTTAGGCTGGCTGTTGGGCAGAGCATGCATGAAATTCAAGGTGAAGCAAAGAAGAAATATTTGAATGTGTTTATTCCAGCCTTGATTCAGGACATTGAGATGGAATCAATGGACTTTGAATCAGAAAGCACAGAACCCATGTGAGGAGCTATGCCTTTTTGTAGAGGTGGCTGGGATGTCATGGAGGATACTGTAGGGCAGTCATATGGCATGAGGTACAGTATTTAGATGGCAAAATGGACTCCCAAGTTTGTCCTTTCATTTTACTGTCTGATGTCCTGATGTTTTCTTATATTTCTTTCCTAAATAACTGCTTTCTTACACAGCATAGGCAATTCATTAGAGTGAAGATACATCCTTTTAAACTGGATTTTTAGAGTAGGGTCATTGCTCAAGAGCCTGCATACTGCAGCACAATATGAGACAAACCTCTGTGCATTTTAGTGATTGCCAGCTGCTTTCCATTTCCCCCATTACAGCGTATGAACTGCCTCTTCTTTTGTCTTCATCTTTCAGCCCAACAGTCTAAATATGACAAAACAGACATCACAAATAATTGTTGGATTTTGAGTGTTTAGCTCACAACTATATGTGCTTTCTGATGACTGGCTGAAAGCACCTATGCAGAATACCACTTTCATTCTGATGTATTTGGGGAATGAACATTCATTTTAGCTACTAGCTTTTCAAGAAAATTGGTACCCAATCAGGGTATCAAGAAAAATAATGCTGTAAGATTGACTTCTCACACCATAAATGAATACTAGTGAATAACCAGCATAAACAAAGGGCAGGAAATACTTCATCAGTTAAAGATGATTGTATGGATGATTTTGGTACAATTACAAGCAACTTGAACAGGTTTTTTTTTCCTTTTTTTAAACTAATTGCAAATGGAAAATAAGGTTTAAAACCTGTACTGGATGTGATCCTTGAGTTCATTCGTCAGCTCTGCTGGGTAACTTTAGGGAAATTGTTTCATCTTCCTCTGCACAGACATCTAGTGCTTAATACTTGTGTGAGGAATGCCGCAGAAAATAAAGCAGTTTTGAAATTGAATAAATAACCATCTCCTTTTCAGATTTTCTTGCTCCAACACTTTCTCTGCCTTCTCTGTACACTTTGGCAACTGCTTAAAGCTGATGAGGCTTTCATCAACTTGTCTCAGAGAGTGGCTCCTCTTCTCTTTCTTGTAACCAAGATACAGCTGCTCTGCTCCAAGATCTGCTCCTACTTGACCACAGACTATTTTTTACCTGCCCTTCCCAACTTCTCACTATTTTTCCTTGAAGCGATCTAAAACATTGCTGCCAATCCCTTACCTATGTTTACCCTGTGACACAGCTGACAGACTTGTATCTGGATATCACCTCCCAGCCTCCTGGAGTTTTCTGATCTCCATCGGAGATCAACTTGGCTCAACTGATCAACAATACCAAATGTGCTGCCAGCATGGCTTATGGCTATGCCCAGCACTTGCCTTTCCCTCTGACTTCTCCTGTCCCGAGCCTGTACCTCCCTTCTTGGCTGCCTCCAGCCTCCATGGCTGGTACCCTGGAATGTCTTTGTGCTTAGCTGCTTCCTTTGGCCTTTGACAATATTCATGGTTCAGCTTTGAAAATATTGAATATTCCAGTAATTTTCTAGTAATCCTGCTTCTGGAGTCACACTGATTTCCAGGGACCCTCCGTACCTCTATTGGTTTTGTATTTGGCATCAAATAATATGCTACAAAGGGGAAGAAAACTGTTCCTCACATGTAGCTCTGTGTGGAGCTTTCTGTGCTAGCACAGTTGGTCCTTCATTGTAGCACTCAGTGACTTGTGTAACTCTAAATGTAGAAGTCCAAATGTTCACAGGAGTTTAATACTTAAGTAAGGATTTAAAAAAGTATGGGACGAAGAGATGAACAATTAATATCTGAATATTCAACAATGCTATAAGAAGCAACTTGTTGAGACATAGGGAGTTTTGCAAATTTTCAGGGTCCTAACTGAATCTTGTTTGCAAAACAAAAGTTTTAAAATATTGGAAAAAACCAACTCCTAGCATTTAGTCTTTGGAAAATATGTTACAGTTATGTATTAACACCAGAAAAAGGCTTTAAGTTAACAAAAAGTAAAATGGTACAGTAACTAGATTCAACCATGCAGACTCACAGTTCATTTTTATGTGTCCAGTAAGATTATTTTCATGCTGGTTCTTAAACTGTCCCTGAAGAGTATGGTATGTCAGTTCATGGGCTTTTATCACTGAGAATGGTGTTTTAAAGTGCAAATATATGTTCAGTCTTAAGCTATGATATATTATCTCCCTTCAGAAGTCAACTGGAAGTCAGAGAAGAGCAAAATTAATAATTACAAATGCTTCCTAGCTGCACATCAAGTCCAGTAGCCTTGCATTAATTGAAAATCCAAGCCCTCATGAGATCAATGGGAATTTTCTGTTGACCCTAGCAGGGAGATAAGCTCATACACATTGCAGGTAAGTTTGTTTGCCCAGATTGGTGATGGTTGCGGTTCCTTACCTTGCAAAGTGAACGTCCTTGAAGCAGAAAAGTGATCAGATTTTACAGCCCCTCAGTCCTCTCGATCTATGTTTTCCACTCCACCCTTTCTGCTTCTCTCTACAGTTCCCTCTAAATCTGTGCACCGTTCAGCCTTTAACCCTTCTTTCCACATGATCTCTCTCATTTTTGCAGTAATTGGTTCACCTTGGGCTCAGCTCACTCAATCAGGGTGCTGTGAGCTGGCCAGAGGGTCTCACAAAGGCACCGATTAACCACCTCCAGGGCTATGACCTTCTGTCCAACTTCTGGCATCCTGCAGAGTCAGAGAAGGTGGGAAAGTTCATTAAAAAGTTAGCTTCTAAACAGCAAAGAAGGGAAAATGGCAGCTCTAGAAACTCCTTGAAGCTCTATTAAAGCAATGGGAGAGCTTGATGGATGCTTTCAGCTGTAGCAGTGGGAGCGTTCCCAGGGTGAATATCAGGCAAATGAGTAAGGGCACACTGACTCCTAGGCTGGAGGATGGTGGCAGAAGAGATCCCTGGTGGTGGTGCTGTGTGCAAGGGCACTGAAACCTCTCTGCACTGAGTCTCGCATCACCTCTTCTGGGGTCATAACTCAGAGATTTGTTTGCAGCTGGAGGAAAGGTGACAAGCAGGTGACACAGCAGCTCTAGAGAAGAATGGCAGCAGCAGCCCAAATCTGGGAAATACATCTGTACTTTTGATGTCCTTCTTGAGGAAAGTACAGGAAGGACAAGAGAGATTTTGTTGTTACGACTAAGAAAATGAGAGCTACTCTGACAAACTCTCCTTTAACATGTGTGGAGGAAGCCATGAGTTTCCCTCAGCCCATTCTCTTCAGTCTCTGATCAAAGATGGAACTCAAGCAGAAGACAAAATTAAGCATGCAATTTCCGATTCGTTCTCTCTAGGTTTGTGCTGATGGCTTAAAAAAACCCAAAACAATCAAAGCTGGGATTACAGGCTTAGCAAGGGGAGTGCATATTTCAGCACATACTGGGCTCTTTGTTGTTCTGTCACACTGGTAGAATGAGACTATTAATGCATTGTCCCAGGCAGGCTTAATTATAAAGCCCAGTGGCTAAGTTAAATGAAAAAGACCACTAAGAAAAGCAGTGTGCAGCTTCCTACTGCTCCCTTTTTCTTGCAGAGCTGTCTTGATGAGGCAGGGGAGAGGGAGTGGATGAAGTTGTAAGAATGTTTCATAGAGGTGAAACTCATGGTAGTCAAAGAGGTTCCTTGGCAGAGATTTCTAGGGTCTACTCACTGTCCTACAATTTTTTCTGACTTTCTGAAGTACTATGTGACAGCAAGCCACAAATATTCCCTCTCTGTGTGCACGGAAGGAATTACATGGTGGGTTGTAGGTGCTTTCTCCAGTTATCTGTTCAGTATTTCCCAAGTGTCTGTGGCATGCAGGGGCACAGGCATCCCATTCTGAACCATAACACCAGGATCAAAACAAAGTCCCCCCTTCTGAAAAGAGCAAAATTAAAGATTATTCAACATTTTGCATCAATGTGAGTTATCTGAAGAAGACTTGCTTAATACTAACCTGGTATGCCAGTCACAACAGCTTCTAGCATTCCTTGCAGAAGCCATGAAGACCAGCAGCAGCCCCAGTGCAATTTAGAAAGTCCTGTATCTTAATATCTTTTATTAATTAATTAATGTGTTAGTTAAACTCTCTGGCAGTGGTGTAATCCACACTTTTAGTTGCGTCCTAGATGCAGAGTTTGTGAGGGTCTGGTGCTGAGATAGCCAGCCAGAAACTTGCTATTCTTTGCAGAGATTAGTTGCTAAATAGCAGTAACAACCTGCTCAGAAATCATATTATGACCTTTAAATTTTGGCTGCCCCTGGTCAGGATGATCCCTAAGGAAGGTGCTGGGTTGAGACCCAAAGCCACCACCTGTTTCCTTACCACTGCAAGGACGAAGCAACTTCCCTTTCAGCTCTAGCTATCTGCTCGACTGCTTGGCTGAGGCTGACAGTGGGCTTTTGGGGAATCACTACCCATTGCAGCTCATAATAGGTGCATCACTCCTCTGCAGTAGGATTCTGGTCTCCTGTGAGACCTGCCATTGCTTTGTGGGAATCATAAATGAGCACTGAAGTGTGTCCAGTGCACCTCCAGGCCACGTGCTGGCAGGGCATGGGCAGCAGGCTGCTGGTCTGGGCAGGCTGGGGGATCATGGTGCAGGTCAGGCACTGCTGGGGTGAGCTGGCAGGCTCACATGTGTGTACTGAGTCCATGTATGCTCTGGGGTGGGCCAAAGAGCCACTGTGCCCCTTTTGTGCCCAGATTTTCTCCCACCCTCCCTCTGAAAGCCGCTCCCAGCAAACAAACCCATTCACCCCAAACTCCCACTCACCCCATACAAACCCATTCACCTGCCCATGTCTCAATTCCAGGTGCTATCAACTGTGTCTGTGTAAATGCCTAAAAAACAAACAGTGAATGAGCACCTTCTATTCCGGGCATTTCACAGAGAAGAAAAAGAGGATAGGTTATGTCATGTAGAACTACTCTTTTAATGCACAACTTAACGAACATTTACAAAAGGTTTTGAGTACCAGGGTTTGTAAGGGTGCTATGAAGGCAGAAAATATTGTTTTGTCACTATGCTCCTCAGCTGTGTTTCTTCTCTTTTCAACACTGAATAAGCTGGGAATGTCTCATTTTTTCTTCCTCCAATACTCACCGTGTTTTGTTCCCTTTTTCATATTTTTCAAAGGTTTGTTGCAAACAGGAAGAATAGCTAATATGAAGAACCTTTCTAGGAGTCAGTTTTCCCTAGGCTTGCCATGGAAAGCCTGCTCATTCACCAACAGGCCACAGATAGCTCTCGATGGACCAGTACCTAAATCCTCGTGGCTCTTCAATGCCATCTGGCTGCTGGGGTTGCTGGGGCAGTTTTGGGGAGCCCATCCAGCCCCAGACCTGCAGCCACTGTAGGCACTCCAGCAACACCCTGCTAATCCGCCTGCAGTTGGGTGGTGACTGGTGGGACCATCCTCCCCCCCACTTTGCCTGGGCAAAACTGAGTTGCTTTTTGGGCTGCTTTTATGGCAGAGATGGTGTTAAATAACAGTTGATCTGGCAACCTGTCTTCCTACTGCTTATTTCTGAAGGAAAACAAGACTAAAATGAAAAGGCCTTTTCCTCTTTTATTTGTCATTTTACTAATTACAGTATTACAGCATTTTCCAAGGCCAATTATGTACTGTTTTGGGAGATTAGCAGAGTACAAAACCTACTGTGGTATATTATACAGTGGTGGCTCATGGAAGAAAAGTAGTTGAATTCGAACCCTTATAATTTCATGTGTTTATCCTCATGTAGATTCCATATAAGCATAGATATAATATCAACTGCACAACATTCAGCAATGCTTAAAACAGAATTTCTTCCCCATGAGAGAATGAATAAGTCATTTGTCATATGTTTCCTTTAATTCATGGCAATTTTAGAATTGCTTGATGTAAATCTGTCTCATCTATTTGACAACTCTGGTATTGAGTCATTCATTTTTATTCTATGACTTAAAAATTTCTATATTGCAGCTAGAGATGGGTGGCTAAAGTGCTAGTTTTGGACTATGGCTTGAATGTAACAATAGCTTTTGACCCTAGCTCCAGTCCCAAGGAAAGTGAATTTGGCAATCTCATTTCAATTCATAGTGAATAGCTGTTCACATAAAAAAATCAGCACCTACCATTTGTCATACTTGGCAGCTTCTGTTTAAGAATGGTCCAGAACTGCATTACCATGGAAACTAAATTACCTACTCCCACTCCTGGCTCAGAAGGTGATTTCAGCTGGTGGTGGAGGTTTCATATCGCTGACAGAAGGAGGTGGGGGTAACCTAGGGAAGCTGCAATGTGTGTGACCCATAAGGATGCTTGCCTCACTCCTCTGGTTTGAATATTGCCATCTTCTGGTCATGTGCCAGGGTTCGGACCTGGCATGGGTTTCTTACACATCATGATTTATTTACTGATTTTCTTATGGTACCAGCTACCAGCTCCAATTGGGACCAGGACTGTGTTGTGTTTAGCACTGTACTTACATAAGTTTAAAGACAATTTCTACTCTGAAGACCAGGCAAGCATGAAATGCTCTATATATTCCTTTTAATTGAAAATTAAAACAAGATAAGTGATTTGCTTCAGATTCCACAGGAAAGTGGAGGCAGACCTAGCAAATGAATGCCCATTTCTTCATTCTCAGGATCCATCCAATATGTTACTTATCCAGACCACTTTATCCTTCTCCAGAATTACTGCTAATTTATGCCAAGTGAGTTGGAAATACTACATGGTTGGATAATTTTTGTTCCTGTTATCTACAAAAAGGCTGCTGATTCATAGGACAGTATTTTATTTTGAACTGCTCAGCCCTTAAATGAATAAATTTACTGGATTAGAGATCAATGTTTACTGGACACTGAAAGTGAAAGTTTTTAAGGTTATTTCTATACTCTATCTTGATTTTTTAATTGTAAACAAAAACTGTGCTATAACCTCTCCATCCTTCAATTATGACCAAAACAAAAGATTATTTCAATCTGCTCAGCTGCATATACCACCCCCTTTCTTCACAGACATTGCTTCTTGGTGAGATGTATGCTTGTGGAAAGACTAGAAAATAAATAAACCTAAAAAACCAACAATAATATGGAACGCTCTTATGCTCAGAGAGCTAGAAACTCAGGAGAGAAACAGAAGTTTTGCCATTCCTAGTGGGGTAGCTTAGGTGCAAGGACAAAAGACCCATCAAGGCCAGGCTGGGTGAGGCTCCAAACAACGTGATTTTTAAGGTCCCTTCCTACCCAAAACCATTCTATGATTCTATGACCATCCTCTGAAGATTTGGCTCTTAGAGCATCAGGTTTACACCATGGAGCGAAAGAGTCCTTCACTTCCCAGCTGGAGGTGGATGCTGCTGGGAAAAACAAGGTCATGAGCACCCAACTCTGCAGGACATCCTGGTGATCTGTGGCTTTCCACCCCATAGACTCCTGCCACATCCTCCTTCATCCATGGGCATGGACTGCTCTCATTTCTTAGGGCACAACCACAGTAGGGGCTGCTGGGTGTGGACACCCTTCTTGCTTTGCCCTTGCCATGGCCCTGGAAGAGTATTTGGGTCTCTTCTGCTCTGCGTTTGCTTTTTATATGCATCTTTCCTATTTAAGTGTCACAGATCGCTGCACCAGCTGATTAGCCTATACATGAATGGAGAATGGAATATAAAAGAGCAAGTCCCCAAGTTGTAGGTAAGACCTTTTGTGAGATTGACTGGCTAAAAATAAAATAGAAAATGGCTATGAGCTTTTGAGAATCTGTCTCTTCCCCAGGCCACAGGAAAGAAGAGAAAGGGGTAGCACTTCATAATTAATTATGAAATTATAATTAATTTGAATCCTGAATCAACAACCTAATAGAGGAACTGCTATTACTTCCTCTGGATTCCCAGAGTCTTTCAGAGAGTTTGATCCTTGCAAGCAGTTTTCAAAATTTGAGGGCCTTTTTCTATTAAATTTGATTTTTACTTATTTTTCCAGCATCTTAGTCTTGTGTACAACTCTGGTTTTTGATAGTTTTTCTGTTTAAGGAACCAGATCAATAGCTGTATTTGGTCTCTAGGCTATACAAGTGAGTGCAAAGGGTTACCCTCCCTGGGTAGGAATGATTGGTTTATTCGTGTAAGTTTATGTATTGTTTTGAAGGTTAGTGCTTTTGACAGATAAACAATGCAAAAATATTCTGTGCTTCTGCAGCACATAATCTGATGTTCATTGTATACAAAGACTCCTTACTCTGTGCTATAAATACAGCAGAACTTCTCTCCCCTCAGAGTTGCGTGGGGCTTAAACAGACTGGTGGGGTGGGATTTTGAAAAGCAGTCAAGGCTGACCTTTTCCTGCCTCCCCCCTAAAGCTGATGGTAAAAATTCCTGCTGACTTCAAGGAGAGTGGATCTGGATCATTGTTGAACACTTCTGAAAATCCCACCTGTAAAGCCTGCAGAGTTCATTACGGGGGCAAAATTTTGTCTAAAGCCCAGCAGGGACACAGAGAAATTGTTAGCATCTTATTAATGGCCTCCACAGTGGATGTGTGTATTGAATTTAATTGGGCTGCATCCCGGTAAGGTCCTGATATGCTTATTATTAATTTTCTCTACAGTGTACCTCTAACTTTTCTTTGAAACTGGATGGACACTCTGTTTTTCCACTTTTATAAAAGACTGGCAGTGAAATAAAGCATGCAGGTAATTATGCCCCAAGGAAGAGCTGTGAGTGAGGTAGACCCTCAGTTAATGTAGCTGGATGGTAGCAATTTGGTGTCAATCCCTCTCGATGTCCTGCTAAAATAAAGCAGCATTCAGTGTGATACTCTTTAATTTTTATGGGTACAGGCATGGTTAAGTCTCTTTGTATAAGGTCTGGTTAGTAGTGTGAAGACATAAAATAAGTGTTGAGCACAGTGACACACTTGAAAGGGCAGGTTATATTTATTCTGTGTTGTGTCAAGGGCATGCTGCTTGCTAACTGTAATTAGACAGTGTATCTGGAGGTCTGTGGCCAAATAGCAAAGATGTCTTTGCAGGGTATAAAAGGACTATTGTGTTAGTCCCTGGTCTCAGAGGGTAGGAAGATGTTTCCCTCTCCTGTCTGTTATTACTCATACTTGGTTACTTTTATGTAAATTCAGCCATGAGGAGAGCTGACAAGACTGTGACATGAAGAAATTTCACCTTTTTTCACTGAAACAGGGCTTTTATTGTCTAGTAATACTGTCTTAGTTCTTTGCAAAGGAAAGAAAGAGATGTTATTGAAAATCCCATAATTAGCAGCTTAAGGTATAAACCATACAGAACCCTGTGTTCTATGATAAACCCCCTAATTAGCTTTGTAGGAGCTGTTTAAAAGCAATCATACATGCATCCTTATCACTAAATAATTATTTGCAAATAAACTCTTTCTCAACATATCTTAGGAAAACACAAGATTATTAGTTGGCAGAATTAAGCCAGCTGAGTAGCTGAAAAAGCATGAAAAGAGCTACAGAAGTTCTTTTCAGAATCCTGCTCTCTTTGGCATTATTTCTCTAAAGCTTGATTTATCAAGAGGAGAATACAGTATTTGGTTTCCCCACAAGTAAGCTCTTTTCATGTTTTGTCTTTGAAATGAAAATCATCTTTTGGAACAAATATCTGCTCTATCAGATAACTGCATGCTTGTCATCCCTAACAGTGTGCTGGCAGGAAGACTGGGCGAGGAATTTTCTGCAGTACATTGAGTACACAGTGCTGGCACTAGATCAAGAATCAATTCCTCTGATATCGAAATATTGACTTGGCATGGCCAGTCTGATTTAAATGCTTATCATTCTTGACTTTGTAGGCTACATACATACTGCAAACATTTTTCATTGTGGGTCTGAGAATAAACATCTTTACAGCTGCCTGGCCATTTCTAGCAGAATAACAAAGGGGCTGTGTGCATTTATGGGAGCCTGTGTGTGTGAGCAAAATTGCCAGCAGATTAATGCAACTGTCACGTCTGTGTAGGGCCATTTAGAAGAAGTTGAGAAGGGTATTTTTAATACTTGGAATTACACAGCGTTGTTTCTCCGAGTGCAAACACAGGTTTCACTGCTCAGTCTGGATAGGTGCTGGCCACTGAGCTGATGGAAGGGAGAACACAAACAAACCCCAACACAATTATTAAAACATTTAAAAATCTTTGCAATGTGAAATAATACTACTACTAATACTGCTAATAAAAAAAGTAAAGATAATTTCTCATAGGCAATCAGAACACCTATTAAGTTAGCAACGGCGTTTAATTGACATTATTGCATGCTTCAGTGAGGAAGACAATGGATCTTGCGGGTGCGCAAGTGGAACGCATTTGCATTTCATAGATGATTAAAATAGATTTGATTGCATTTGTCTGAAGCCTGGCAAGTGAGGGCACATCTGCTGCATTCGATGTGCCCTGCGTTTCCTCGGACTAATGGAGTGCACTGAGTCACCGCGAGACGGGCTTTTACCTCTGAAAGTCCCACGGCACCTTCTGCTGCATGGCCAGCTCCTTTGTTAGCCCTGGAGACCTCTTCTTATAAAGAATTGATGTAAAGTAGAGCAAGAAGGGAAGGATTTGAGGCAGTGAACTTGTCTTCATCTGGTTATGCAAGAGCCCTTGGGCTTTCTGCTGCTCCAAGGTAGAATTTATAAGGTGAGATGAAAGGTAATTTAAGTCATTAATTTGCGTTAAGGGCTGGCAGAACAACAACGGCGCATTTAATCTTGCTGTGGAAAAAAATGGTGATTTGCAGAGTAGGGGTCAGAATTAGGGGTCTGATTTCCTCTTCCATTCAGCTTAAAAAGGGCTGCTTCAAAATGGAGAGTTTTATTTACTAGAAACATAAAGCTGAGGTAATTGTTTTTGAAAAAAACATCCAAGAACTTTAAATATAATATAGAAAACAATTAATTAATGTTACTAAAACATTTTCCTCTTGTTTTTCATTACTTTCCCATCTAAATACGACATTAAAAATACATTCCTGGCAGCAGTTCAGCTCAGACTTGTCACCCACCACCCGAGCTCTGTGAGGGACAAGGGCTGCCCTGTGCTTTGCAGGGGGCAATGCCCTCTGCTGTGAGCCCACCTTTCCCTCCCCAGCCCAATGGCCACTCAGAAGCTTTCTCTTTGGCAATGCTGTGCTTTTTTGCCAGCCAGTGTAACCATCCTATGGCTGATGCTCTTGTCCTTCTCTATTACTTCCTCCACTGCCCCAAGTGTATCTCCTGGACCCTTACTGGGGTCCTTGTCTATGGATTCTGCTGTTTATTTTTTTTCTACTCTGAAATACCTTCTATCTCTTCTGCCTTTGTGTTCCTTCTGCTGTTGCTACATGTGCTCTGCTGTCCCTTATTCTCACAGCATTGCTCTCTTTCATGTGCTCTTCCCTCTTTGAGAAATGTCTCTTAAAAATACATTGCCCTTACATCAAAGAGTGAATTAAAGAGGAGCTGGTTTGACTGGGAGGACCTGGAAAATATGCCTCCTCAGCTGATGAAAGCAGTTTGTTCAGGACACTAATGTTTCGGAATAGCTGGACGTGTTCAGCAGCAATTCTGAAAGGTTACTGAAGGAGCAGGCTTCTTGGATGGCTCCTGTGCTGCCACACCCAGTGGTCCCTGTGTGACTGTGATTCTGCCCTGCACCTTCTGCACAGTAGGCTATTGGTATTCCTGTCTTTCAGTCCCAGTCCTTGCTCACAGCATCCTTGCCATCACTATGATCTGTACAATTCTGGCATTGCTCATTTCCTGTCTCTCACTCCTTCCATTGCTCTGTTCCCTCAGGAACAGCCCTGGCACTGCCCATCTCGGGAGAAGTAAAGCAAATAATCCTTCTGCCATTAGGAGAGCTCAGATACCATTTAAAGCCTTGTGCTTTTCACTGGGACGTTCCTGCATCCCATGGTCCCTGAACTCCTTTTCTCCTGACCATGGCCAGCCTTGTTGGTCTGGATTATTCTTGTATGTGATGCAGGACAGGTTCCATGGGCTGGGTGGTAGCCACAGGGAGATCAAACACACAAGTGCTGTAATTTTTTTTTAAACAATGTTACTTTTGGAATGAAAATTACTGGGGATGTATGTCACATTGTTAAAACAATAATTAACGTTTGCTGGTTTTGAGTCAAATTTCAATCATGTACATGTTGCAATTCCTCCCCCCCCACCCTTTCACTTAAATGAAGTATTCCCATAGAGAAAGAGTGCTTATAAAAAAATTCTCACCATTTATTGGCAATGCTTTTCCCTTCAGCTTTGTTGCTATTTAATTGTAACCCCTGGAGACAAGTTGCACATATTAACCTGTCAGAGAAATGTTAAAAATGCATGATACTTAGGAATATATTCAGAAAGTCCATAAAACCATCACAGTGGTTCTGTTTTTTCTCTTCATCTGGTCATGTACTTTAACAACATTTCTCCATATACTGTATCTCACACCCTATTGTTTTTTAATGTGGTAGCCCAGTTGGAAATGGCTTTTTGGAGGTTTTTGGATCATCAGCCAGAGAAATGTGGGTCCTTACTTGTGATCATCCCCTAGTCTAGGGTCCATAAGATGTCAAGACAAACAAGCCGTAATCCAAGGTCTCATTTGAGTATTTCTGCTGGGTTGTAGGTAAAGCATCAAGACAAAAACTAGAGCTGATCCCTTCTGAATGCTGATGGAGTAGTGTGGGCTATTATCTCCATAAAAAAACCTGACAAGCTGCCTGACCTATGACTACTTATACACAGCTCCTTTTATAAAATTCTGGTGATATTTGTTTGCTGTGAATCCCCTAATGGACCAAGACATTTCATTAAGCTATGGGGAAGGTCTGTTTCCTTGGGTGCAGCTGGCCCTCCTTTCTGAGGATGGAGTGCCGGGTAAGGAGAGGCCAAGGGAAAAAGAGCTTGGATGGTAAAGAATGAGGATCAGTGGTGTCTGCTTTTGAGTAATGTTTTCACTCACAGGTTTCAGACTGTAAAATAGGACTTTGGGCATCCAGCTTTAGACTCACAGTCTGGGAAACAAACATTTCAGAGGGGCACTCTGGATCCTGCAGTCAAGTCCCCACATAATATAAATTGCTGTTTCCACATGACAGCACAGACACCAAACTCAGGGGGAAATATGGCTTTTAGCTTCAACTGTGTTTATCTGTGGTAAATTCCTGGGATATTCTTTATCAAGGCATATAAATAAATGTTAGTGGTTAGGCCTGTCCTTGAAGCAATGCAGTATGGAATATAAAAATCATAATTACTACACAGGTCATGAGTTTGTAGATTTCATTTTTATTCAAATAAGGAAAAATGGGTTTTTTTTGTAAGCATGTACATGCTAAAAAATTGTTTACCATGTTTCAGAAACACAAACATAAGGCTAAATTAAGCTTGATCAGTCAAGTCTGACTGTATCCTCTTTAATATACCATGGCTGACAATTCCAATCATGAAGCTTGCAAGCTGTAGAAAAAAGCATAATTTTTATACACGTTTGGGAGAGAGCTGGTAGCTAAAAAGTTTCTCTCCCTATTTCAGAAAGAAAAATGTTCATATGCAACAGAAAGATCTTTATTTGAAGGCAAAAATAGCACCTCTCTGTCATGTGCTCTAATTAACTTACTGTGATGTCGCTCTGGTGATGGACACAGAAATAGACATTTGCTTTCCTAGATCCTGAAGTAGAAAATGAGGCATGAGTCAGGAGGATACAAGAGGGCAGAACTCATTTTCTTTTAATTACTTTTATTCAGGTTATATCATCCAGCAGCTGTTCAAGTTTCATTTTGAGATGCTGGATCCTCCTGAAATCCCAGCATGTCATTTTTGATGGGACTTAACTCTCTTCTCCTTTATACATGCATAAGATTTTATATCTAAGTGCTGGTAGGGAACGTAGACACGGTGAACGTTGTTCCCATTCACTGTTGAAGGATATAATTGGCCACCAAGTCTCTGACAGTAAAATAGAGGAGGCAGAAACTCTGTAAAAAAATGTGGCCAAACAATACGAGAGGTCTCATTTCTAAGCAAATAGCCAGGGAAGTGTCTAACTGTTCCTCCAGCTGGCATGCACGGGCACCTAGGCCTGCTTTGGGGAAAAGCAGTGCAATTCATTGCTGCATGGCAAGGTTTGCATGGCTGTGAAGGCTCCACTGCAACCTCTGCTTAGCACCGGAGCTTCAGGGAACTTAGCTCTGAGGGGCCATTGGGCTGGGGAGGGAAAGGTGGGCTCACAGCAGAGGGCATTGCCCCCTGCAAAGCACAGGGCAGCCCTTGTCCTTCACTCTAGATGGAGCTGGCAAAATTAAAGCTGTAACCAGGTGAATGTTACTCCCCAGTGGCTCTCTCTGCTTTTTAGTCTGCAAGGCAGGTTTGGCTGAGGGCAGAGGAAGGCTCTCCCAAGGTACAGTCCTGCTGAATGCTTGCCAGTCTCCTGGCTGCTGTCACCAGTGTCTGATTCAAGTCCTCAATCCCACTGCCTCCGCTTCTTTCCTCTGAAATGAGAATAACATGAATCTGTTTTCCAGCAACATGTGAAAATAAAGACATAATGCCTTCTGAACCACCACATGCATTCTGCAGCTGAGGCCCACCGTGTGTCTGTAATTGCAGCTGAAGGCAGTCAGTGCCCTTGCGAAGCAGCAAACTTGTAGAGAAGGCAATGGATAGACTTGCTGGGGACTGCATGAACTTACCCCTCAATATGTTTCCAATCATTTTCCAGCCTTTTTGAGAAACAGTAGGAAAATATGAATAACTTAGAAAATTCTGGTTTTCAGTTCCTCTTACATTGTGACTGGCTTCTTCAAGTGATGGACAAAAAAACTGAACCTTCTATATGCATCAGTGGACTTATTTTTCACTACAGGGTCTGTAAGCACAGTCTCTTGGAGGAGAGCACTTCTGTGGGGTTTTTTTGTGGATAGTTCTTTTCCGTGCCTTCTTGGGATACTGGGTGACAAGTAACTGCCTGGCCTTCTAATTTTGGATGTGACCCTGAAGGAGTACAGGGTGCCTGAGACAACATGAAAAAGGCCATGTGGAAAATCTTAGAAGTACAGATTAAAAAAAAAATAAAGGAAAAAAAAAAAAAAAAACAAAATTAAGAATATCTATGTAGAAACCACACTATCTGAGGGTATTTGAAAGTCTGTAAGGTCTCTGAAGCCTATTTTCTATGTACATTTAGGATGCCTTGACAATATAAATCAATATTTCAGTATTTAAAATCTAGGAAATGCAATGTGTATAAAATGGAATGCCCGAATGAATTTTGACAGCCTCTCCTACATGCATTATTTATTTTTTATTGTTTTATTTTTTACAGATGTAGATGGTGACTGAACTGCAGCTGTAAACTTCTACCCAGGTAGCTTTAGAACACATATTATTGGCTGAGTTCACAGTAATAATGTAGTTTGGTTATAAAACAGCTTTTGTTACAAACAACTTTACAAGCTTTAAATATATATCAAACTACTGAATATATGAGAACCATTTTCATCTATATGAAATGCTTTTATATGGAATAGGTGATTCACAGCATAGATTCAGAACACATATAAAACTTCTGAAAATGTATTTAGCAAAGGAAGGGAAGGCTTTTTTAAATTTATGTTGAGCTGGAATTAGAAAGTGCCTACAACAGTGGCTTAACAGACAAACTCCACCAAAGAGAGAGTACTGTAACCTTAGGATTTAGAGACTGACCAGGGATTTGATTTAATTCTCTGCTTCCAAAGGGCCACCTTAGCTCACCATCACAAGCAGCATGTTGTGCCTCTCGTTTCCCAGCCCAACAATGGCATCACTGTAAATCAGCACCTCCAGGTTTTACAGCACAGACCTGTGCCCTGAAGGTCCCACGTGACCTTGTGGCCATCCTTGTTCAGCTTCCATCAGCCTCTCTGAGTCAAACATGGAGGCTCAGTGGTACATTTAAACCCTGAAGTCCACTCGGTTTTAACGCTTTCTTCTTTTTTTTTAATTATTATTCTCTGATTAAGCTTTATTTCCTCCCCACTGCAAGTTCCATACATTTAAGATTCTTCTAAATGAATGCAAATGGCTCTTATTAGAAAAACAGAATCAGAAAATCACTCCAGGACAAAAGCTATCCCCAGCATGTTTTAATGTTCAAATTAGAGTACCCTCCCAGTGCTAAAATGGGGTTTATAATGGAAATGCTGACATCTTTACCAGACTCTATTGGCCTGTTGCTCTTTTGTCCTGCAAGTTATTAAAATCCAGCCTAGTTGCCTAAGAGACAGGGTAGCTACGTAGAAGATATTTAGCCATCAGTAAAAATTAATGTCCAATGTATTTATTGGAAAAATACACTTAATTAAGCGTTCAAGTTATACAAGCCACCCACCAACTACAAGTGTGTTCTGGCAACAGAAGTGTTGTTGTTACCCTGGTTCTGCCTCATGATGTTATTTTCTTTAGTAAATGCATTTTTCAGCCTAACAGTTCTGGCTAAAGCATATTGATAAGATAACTCTGCACTAAAAGGGAGACATAGTATTTTTAGTCTCCTTTTCCAGTTACCAGTAGTTCATTAGTGACACTGCTGTGAGAGTGTTGATTCATTAAGTGTCTTTTCATTAACAGTCTGACATTCACATGTAGAATAAACAGCCAGGAAAAGTAACACGGCACTTAACATTTTCTTCTGCTTCTTTGGTACTTGTGTCTTTTGTAAGATCAACTGATGAGCTGGAAGCTTTCAAGACTATAGGTTGTAAGCCAAACTTGAGTGTGTGCAGTCTATTTTCTCTTAATTTGCACATTTAATGTGATTTCAGGGGCAAATTTTTATTTTTCTTTTGTAAGAGGTAGATGGCAACTGTATGTGAAAATCAGATGTGAAAGTTCTGTTCTTAAATTGCTTTTAATTGGAGCCTTAAACACTGGGGAAAATATGAGTTTTGCTATGTTATTTAAATAGGCTGTTAGTCACATCCCTAAACTTTATATGGCTTTGGATAGATTAGGAGCACTCTGCTAAGCTATCAAATATATCATACTCATGGAGATTCCTAGCAAATATATAAATACGTATTTTTTGTTGTTTATAATTGCCATTTAATTGAAGGACCAAATTCCGTAGCTTAACATTTATACAACGCCTGATACTTTAAGTATTGCACAAATATTAACTAATTAATAAAAACATCTGAGCAGCTCTTCTCAGACTGCTAGATTCCAAAGAAGTAAATTCCTCTTCTTGTAAAACAGGACTGTTCAAGCAAACACACTGTAAATTTTTAAATGGCAAATCCAAAATGACACAGTGGGACACCATTTCATGCCTGAAAACTGAGCACAAAGCCTTTACTTTTCCAAGGTATTTTTTTTCTCTCCAGTCTTGTAAATAAATACTAGGTAATGACTTAGGAAGCAGAGGGGAGGCAGGCCAGAGATGAACTTGACATTGGCACTTACTTTGTTTTCATCTGCATGTAGTATTTAATTGGAATATAATGTTATGTTGACTTATGTATTCATTCAATCATTAAATTCAATAGGACTCTTCAGTTCTGTCATCAAAAAAGCAAAAAAGCAGCAAAGCAAACCGTATGGATTTAACCTTTGTTCTCCTTCATGAGAATTCATCAAACAAATATGTGGCCTTTAAGTACTTTATGAGTTATTTTGGCTTTGAAAGGTCTGATTTAGTGATGCAAAACTATGTGGTTATCTCTGGCTTGCAAACAAGTCTGAAAAGCTCAAACCCAACCCATAACATAGTGTTTGTTAACATTCTGCTACACTGGCCCTTCTGTTTTCCTACTCGGGGCTTTGCTTTTCATGATAATCTTACAATTCTGGTCCCCTCTGTCTCAGTCAAAGAGATGACATTTCAGAACACACGTGACTGGCCAGTTGTTATTGCCACGTATTTTTTATATATTTGCATTATTTCTGTATAACAATCAGGACAAAGCAAATCCCCACTGCTGCAACTTAAGGTGGACACAGAGTGGTAAATTATGAGAGTGAGCAAAGGGCAAAAACTGGCTTGAGGAGAACAGGGTATAACTGGATATTAATTTTGAATTTTTTTCCTTGGAAGTTATCTTTTTGAAAAATATTTGTTATACTTTGTTGTTTAAAATAGAAATGTTAGTGGCTAGATTTTAATTTTTTGTTTCCTACTTTCCTTCTTCTCACCCCTGTCATCTGGGGCAATGTGGAGACAAAATATTTTTAATCATCATTTGCAAATTTGAGAACTTAGGAGGCTCTTTATGCACATATCTGATAAAAAAATGAATATTGAAGAGATTTTTACATAATTTTTTTTGTTTTCTAAAAAAGCTTTTTAACATACTTTACATTTTGGGACCAACCATAATTGCCAGGCTGTAAGCATGACACAGAGGCTGCAATATCACCTTAGGTTTATTTCACTTGGGGAGTAGTGTTAAGGATGAATGCTTTGGTAGCAGGGAACCTCAGGAAGTTAATCCAAAAATTAAATTGCAAAAAGGGGGTTGAGGAAATGAAAATGACACTGACATAAGCAGCTGGAATCTCAGAAACCATGCAACGGTTTGATCTGTTGCCATGTTGTCTGCATGTCTAATTAAAGAGCTATAATATATATAAGACAATTTAAAAATAGTGAAAAAATATTAAAGTTAATGTAGATGTGATTTCACAAGAGATGTGCCATTTATTTTGTTTGACAGCCAGGGATAACTGAATGGGAGTGAGAGCAGGAGGGTATGATGGCATCATATTCATTACCTGAGTAGGATTTCAGCTCTAAAGCAGCTTTCTGCAACTTTTGATCACAGTTTCCCTTCATATTGCTCAACATGCTGCGTCAATATTTATACGTTTTGGATAATCAGCCAATATCCTACAGCTCAATGTACTTTTTGTGGTATGTATTCTCTATCCAGGGAGCTATGTTTAAGCTTGTCTGTTCCATGAATACCACTTCAAGCATAAACCCTGGGTTCCCTTATAGCAAGGTCCTTATAGCAAGATTTGGCTGCATGGTGAAGATAACATTTATTAGTATGAGATGAACAGAGATTAAAAAAAATCTTTAAATGAGACACCCTACACAGAACTGTCTAGAGCAGAAGGAAAATGAATAATCACTAAGTGTGAATTTACAAGGTCTCTTCACATTAATAAATTAAAATACTCTCTAAAGAGGATCAACAGATCTTAGCAGACTGGACAACAGCTATGGAGCTGGAACACAAAATAATTTAAAAGTGGTTAAAAGTAGAGAGACTTAGGATTGGCCATGCATGATCAAAGTTGTGTTACACTGCTTGAAATAGAATCCCTGCAAATAGAGCTTAAAGCCATCCCAACCACAGCAAAATTTTTTTTACCTAATCAATCACTGCATTACTGTGCCCTAATTCTTCAGTTCTTAAATATTTGATAGATACTAATTAATATATTAACAAAAAATTTCATTTAATCAAGATGAGGATATCCATAAAAACTATACCTGTACATCCCTGTACATATGGTTTTCAGCTTACTCACATCAGTGTGATGTGAGAGCCCAAAGCTTATTTTCAGCGGTTTTGCCCATGGAACTCGTCCTGCCTTAAACCAGCCACTGGCAGTGAATTTACCATACAGGGGGTGAACAAAATGTCCTGATTTGCTTTATGGGCTGTGAGGCATCTCAGAATTCTTCAGCTGGAAAAGGAGAAAAGTACAGATTCCCACCGACTATTTTGCACCTTTTCACGCTTTTAGACATAGTTTCTTATGACCCATGTGAAAGATTTATTGTGTTATTGAGGAGGACTGAATAATCTGTCTTTTTCTACTCTGATTATAATTTCATAAGAAAGCTGAGATATTCTGCTCCAGATCCTCAACTGGCAGGAGTCAGTAGCTACCCCACAGCTGGAGTGGGTCTAGTTTATCTCAAGTTTTGGAAGCTCAGTGATCTAATTTTTGGAAGGTATTTAAAGTTATATTTCTTAGTGCACTTTTCCCTGGTTATTTAGTTTTTATTTGTTAGATTTTGTATTTTTCAAATATTTTTTTTCCTGTTCTAAAATCCAATCTGCTTTATCAGTAAAGGAAAATCCCTATTCTCTCCACAACACTATTTTGAAATGGCACTTTGCTTTCAGTTAGAAACTGTGCTGATGGTTTTGATTTCTTTCATTTTTCTTATTACTATTGTTATCTGCAGCTGCTGAAATTTTTAACATACTTATATTTTTTAAAGTAATTTGAATCAAAAATAGTTGGAAATCTCCCGGACTGCTGTTCAGGAAATCTCACAATTTACAGTTTTCAATTCAATTTCCATTAGAGAGCACTGTGACACTCAGCAAAGGGCACTCTGCAATATCCAAGCATTGTGGAGAAGTCCCTATGGACGGTGACACATGGTGAATGGGGGCAACCACAGGAGACTGTTGTGGGACTGTGCCACTGGAAGAGGTGAACTTTCAAATGCATTACAAAAGCAAAAACAATCAAACTTTCTGCCCAGTTATCTGGCTGTTGGAGCAGTGAAACAGTCAGAGGTGGGTGTGCACATGAAGGCAGCAGTTGAGTTTGAGATGGTTTACAACACAGAGAGATGTCTGAACTGAAATGAGCACTGCAAATACAGGTATTGCAGAAAATAAGAAGAAATTGAGGTGAATAAGAGCATTTAACAGATATGAAGTTACTGGGACTAGATTAGGAAGTGCTGTGCTCTGGGTGTTACCGCTGCTACCAGCACCTAGTACTTCATGCAGTGGTTGCTGACAAAGGGCGTCTCCTTATACAAGACAAGGTACTGGATAGAAAGAGTTGTTCACAGGCACCTTCCAGGCCAGTGGCAAAACCTGGGGTACATCTCACTCTCCAAAGCTCTCCATTGCTGTAGACAGGCCTGAGCCTGAGCACTGGCATCAGCATAGAGGCAGAGCATCAAGGAGCCTTATGTGGCTTTTTTGAGTTAGCTCGGACTATGATTTTTAATCACACTTCTGGAGACCAAGATGAAGAGCACTCGGCCCTTTTGGCTAACAGTGACCATACATTGTCTTAATAGCATCATGTCCTCACTCACCTGACACTGTCCCAGACAGCTGAATTCAGATATTGCTACATATTTTTAATTTAAGGAACAAAGTGGCAGGAAATGGAGGAGAGAAAGGGAAAGAGCAGTGGCAAAGCTGGCAAAGTTTTGTGTGTGGCTGAAGGGCAAAAATGATACAGTAGGAAGAAACCCTGGAAAGGGGAGGGGAAGGGTGATTAGATAGCCTAATACATTTTTTTTTTCTTCAGCGTTTAATGTCCTTAGGAGTACATGCTGCATTTTATGTCAGTGACAGATAATGAAGGAGTCAAAAGATAATAAGCTTAGTATTCATAGAAGATCCCAAGAAGTTGTATGTTACAGGGCTGTTTGGAAAGCTGAAATTCTCTGGTGATAGGAGATGGATGAGTTGGCTGAGTGCCCCATGAGATTTTCCTCAGTCAATCTAAAATTAATTCCCCTTCATAATTAAAATACATTTTATATTTTTAGGAACAGCTCTCTAAGTGTTTTTTTTCTTTTTTTTCCCTACTCCTTTTTACTGTGTATCAGAGCCGGCCACTTTAATTGTTAGTTTGCCTGACTTAGGATGAAAAAAAAATCCCAGAATGTTCTGACTTGTCTGTCTTAGCTACTCGTTTGATCTTTTATCCATTGTATAAGCTATCATGTATTTCTTTCTGCAACAGATCTTTAAAGCAGTGACCAGCAAGTATAAACTCACAGATAAGGAATTGTGACACAGTCAGAAAATGCAGGTTTCCCAAGGTCCTGAGGTAGTGGGTGATGGACTAGGATTTTGAACTTCAGCCTCTCATTTTTTGAACTGTTTTTCCTGCCCAGTAGTCTGGGGCTGATATCTGTATCAGGAGTTATGTAGGTGACATGTGGATCCGTGAAAGTGGCATTCAGTCCAGTGGAGCCTCACACAGTGGGCCCAATGGGGTTTTCATAAAGGTTTGTGCCTGATCCTTCCACAGCTGTGGATAAAGCTCCCACTGGTTTCAGTTCAGATGGTTCAGCTTCTGAAGCTCTCTGGAAAAACCCTAAAGCAAATAAATTTTTCATTTCATTTTATTTTTTTAGCATGCTTTGGTGAAAACTTCCTCTGGGGTAAACCAAAACCAGCTCCCACCACCCTCCCATTTTTCACTCGGGCTGTTTAACTGAGAATATCCCAGTACTGACCCCAGCCCACAAGCCAGCTTCTGTTTCTGCTAAAGGCAGTGCAAGTCTAGCATCAGGAACAGCAATAGCAGCAGCATCTGACCCTCGTTTAAACTAGTTGCAAACTGGAAGATGGAAACAGTAGTACATGTTGGCAGATTTCCTGGTGCTCCCTGACACTGGATCACTGCAATTCATCTGAATTCCAGTTTACCCCATAGGAATACAATGAGTCAATTAACCCTTTAAATAAATCAACTAATTCCAGAGCAATCGCATAGCATCTGCTTCTGCATTTTATCAGTTACATAATAAAAATCTTCCTCTTGTCTTTCTGTTTCCTATTGCATTCTGTGCTTTGGATAAATACCACCAGTGCCTGCCAAGTCACAGTTGTGGAGACCTACTGCAGAAAATGGAACCAGAGACACACACTGTGAGAAATCCTCTTAAATGCAGTGCTTCAAATTGAATGCCTGCAGTGCTACACAGAATCACAGAATGGTTTGGGTTGGAAGCAACCTTAAAAATCATCTGGTTTCATGGCAAATTTAAAACTAAAATCCACACCTCATTAAGAATGAATCCTGATGAGTAAGTTAAGTAGAAGAAAAATCAATAATTTATGGTGATAAACTCAACATTTTTCCTCTCCCTTTTTGTATTGTGTCTGTCTTTGGAAGCCTGTAGCATGTTACAAATGAAGTGCCACAGATGAGCTAGAAATAAAAAGCTAGGAGGTTTTCCAGAGAGACAGAGAATAAATACAGAACCTCCACAAATGCAAACACACATGCTCTGGACTGTTAAGAGTTTTGAATCGCACAGTGTTTTATCTTCTAAGAATTTCCCAAGTGGCGAAATATATCCCCAGGAAAAGACATGACAGCAGACAAAAAGCAAAGACAACCAGAAAATAAAATTCAAATCAGAAAGCCTACCATAAAACAGTTCAGAATTACTTGTTCCCTGAATGTTAAAGGAAAAGTGGTAGTCATGACAATGGTGAATTTTGCTCAGAGAAGGCTACCAATTTAACAGTGGGCAGACATCTTACAGATGTCCTGGTTGAAATGGAACAGAGGGAATGAACCAAATGACTAGATTTCAAATTGTGAAGTAGCTTATGTAGTTTTTAACAAAGTGCTTTGGAATATGGTCCAAAAAGCATCCTTTTAGGTTGGTGTTTGTCAGTCTGTGTTATTTCTTCTGTTGCCTGACATGTACTAACCTTAGAGTTTTATCCTACAGTAGTTCCCGGATCAGATATCCTGTATGTAACATGGGACTTTTTTTAGAAAGCCTACTAATGTTGATGATCCCTTTTATCCACATTTATTACTGTTACCTTCCTTTTTTGCATAAGCACTTGGCAATATATTTTCTGCTGGTAGACGACATTATGGAGTCAGGTGTTCCTTTGAAAAAAACTTCTTTCTTTTCAAAGACTATACTAGTTCTCTTACCTTGAATACAATAAAAACCCCTAGAATGTTAATATCATGAAGCTTTGAATGAAGTAATTTCTTTGTTTAAAGTTCTCATTTTTTTTTCGTTATAAGATGACCATTCTATTATTCAGAGCCTATAGTACAGGAAGCTTTCCTAATACGAAAGTCTTGTTTGCCTCTGTTTTAGGTAGACATGTGCATAAAGTGTGCTGAAATCAAACCTCAGTCTGTCTGCTTGCAGTCAGTGTCATTTTCAGGTGAGGCTGACATTGTTTCAGCAATCACTAAGAAATGTTGAGGGCTAGAATAGAGAGTCAGTATAGTCCATGGTAAAAAAATAACAGCAAGTGTGTGATAGACAGTGGGGAAAGTTATGATGTGGTATAAGACTTCTAGCTCTAGTGAATCCATGGTTTTCAAATAGCCAGGAGAACCAGAGATTTTTATTTCCAGGCTCATGCTGAAGGTTGATAACTCTCTTGAGTAAAATGATTAAGAGACCAATGGTGTGATATTTTGGGGAGTGAAAAGTGCTCTCCTACTGATACCTGAATGTTACTGTCCTGTTCTGCTTTACTTTTGAGTTTGCTCTGGGAAACAGTGATGACTTGGTTTCACAAGGGTAGTTTCAAAAAGGAAAGAAGGTTCAGTGGTTACACACCTCCTAGGCTCAGTGTTTGTGGGATCCCTGCTGGTGATAGTGGAGATGTGCTGCCAGGTTCTGCATTTATTCCTCAGGCATGGGTAGGTTCCTGGTTTGTAGAGGTTTACATCTGAGATTACTTTAAAAAAGTTGGGATGCTGCAAGGAAGGGAGGTTTGAGAAATTTTCATTAGAATAGCATTGCCTTACAGCTAGTTATTAGTATAGGTCATAGGTTAGAATGCTAAATAAGCTCTTCAGAGTAATTTTTTGGCAAGGTTCAAAGTCTTTTTGAGTTCATGAATGAGGATATTTGGACTGTTGTCTTCAGAAAAAAAATTGGAGAGTATTGACAGTATGGCTGTACATATTTTTTTTTCCTTATGTGTCTGCTAATTTCATTCACATAGGTTTAATGCTCTATTAATATTTTTTCCCTAACAAATTTTAATTCTAAATAATTCTAACAAATTTTAATTCTAAGTAATGATTTGTTTTTCTATCAAGTAGGCTATCAATTATGATAATTATATGAAGATTTAAAGGTTTAGAGACAGTTCAATGAAGAATGCTATTTAATTAAAGTTTATTGTGACCTAAATCAGGTGAAATACTGATTAGTCTCTGGGCATACTAGAGGGGGTTATAGTGTCACCTTGGAAAGCAACTGCAGTGGCAAGGATGACATTAATGTGAAGGTGAGTTAACTGAGATATTGCATACTTTTGTCTACACGATTGGAACACAAGGCAAAATGGTACTTTTAAAACTGGGTAAGTAAATTTGAGTTGGGTGCCACCCAACCTCTTAGGTCATATTATAAATAAAAGCCTCAACCAACTGTAATTGTCTTGGTTAGTTTTATAATGATTAGACTCTACAATCTGAAGGACAAAAAATGTTTATGATTTTATGAAAATTATTTGAACTTTAAAAAAAAGAAAATCCTGTTCTTTTACAATGAAATTAAATTTTTTATTAGTTTAGCTCTTTGCATAAGAGTAATTGGCGTTTACTGATCACAGAGAATTTAGTGAAAATTCTGAGGGTCAAGAGAAGTTGTAATGTAAAGAGAAAAAGAGGAAGATGAGAAGTTACTTTAACACTTTGAGTGCTATGATATGGAAGCATGTAGGCTGACAGGCTCTAAGTGAGGAATTAAAGTCCTTTTTCAGACCAATCCATGACTGCTCTACCATAACTAAAAAGGAATAAAGCTGTTACCAGACACACCAAAAGTTTAGTTTTGTGTCAACAGGTTAGGAACTGTGCTGGCTGTATTTTCAGTACCTGACTAGAAAGATGATAGCAATTATTTCTCAGGGATTGTTTTACAGAGAATTTAAAGATTTATGCTATGTGTATCATGTAATTGGCATCTGTATTGCCTCAGAACTGAATCAATGTAATCCAAGACTGCAGCTACATAAACTTCCCCTCTCCTATAAGGGAAAGTTTTCTTTGGGTTATGGTAGGCGGCAGAGCCATGATGAATTGCATAAATATCTATTTAACTATTTTGAGGCTGAATTTAAAAAGAAAGACTTCATTGATTTCAAGGGCATGTGTAAAATTTTATTTATTTTGGATTGGAAATAAAGATGAAAAGAATTATGAAGATAAATAGATATTCCACTGATTTCTGTATCACTCTGATACAGAGAAATGTTTTCATAGCCATACTTCTGCTATTTATCTCAGATGTGGATTTACCAGATATCAGGACTGATTAAAAAAAAAAAAGTGGGAAGAAAAATGTTATTAGCACAGCCTTGTACAACCTGTGTGTCCCACATCACTTGAGGCAATAGCTGTCACAGGCTTGCCTCTATTGCTGTTTCCTCATTATCAAAATAGCTGAAGAAAGCACAAGACTGCTGGATACACACCAGAAGGTATTTTCTAACTCTTCCTGTCTATTAGGGAAAACAATGGGTTTCAACAAGGCAATGAGGAAGGAATATTTGAATAGGGTATGAATATCCATTGCATAGTACAAATGGTTTAAAGGACATCCCTGAAAGTTGGTGCCATGAAAGCACTCCTGCCACTGCCAGACATGCACTGTGACTTTCAAAGTTAGGATATTCCTCATTTTACATGGTGTCCACCAGCGCATTCTTATTTGGTGTAATATTTTGGACTCCATTCTGCTGGTTTTCTTCACCCATGTTGATGCTCTTGTTCTGGCCCTGTCTGCAGTTCCTTGGCTCCCACAGAGCCTAACAGAGTATGCTTTGCTGTCTCTCCAGTTATCCTAACAACAAGCTCCACCAAAGCTGGCTGTGTTTACTACTGAATCCTGAAAATACCTTTCATTGGGAGTTTACAGCACCTCTTGAGCCAAGCTCACTTATGATGCCTGTATTTAGGACCTGTGTCTCTCCCAGTCATGATTACCCTGATCTCTTGCTGCTTCTAACTGCAGAAGTCTTCTCTCCTTCACAACCCAGCTATTTACATTTAGGTCTAAAAGTGGCCTTGCCTGAGCTGATGGGCCTGGGCAGCTCCACAAAGAGCAAACTTTTCTGGAGCTCTGGCATGATTTCACAAATTCAGCTGGTTGCAATGCTTCAGCTCTTCATTTTCCAGGAATAAGGAAGAGGACTAATCAAATCAATCCATACAGATAATCACCACCATGCGAGCAGATATTGCCTTTCAGCCCTTTCTCATCTACTCTATCTAATCCCCATATTCCTACTGGCATAAAATAAACAGCACTCTCCTCCCAGGGCTGTCAGAATGGAGGAAACATTCAGTGATGGAGATGAACAAGGTGGGAGCAGCATTTACAAGGTTTCTCTTCTTCCCTAAGAGGTATTACCTTGCATCTTTAGGGACTGAGAATTGCTACTTTAAGATGAGCTGCAATAAATTCTATCTTGCTTATTGCCTCATTTTGGTTCCAAAATATCAATATCAACATATGGCTTAAACACCAGTAAAGCAGAATACAAATCAATGGATGACTTAATCTGTTGTACAAATATTAATGAAATAGAAACAAAAAAGATTTAGTGATTAACATCTTTGGAGAACTTTGTATTTTAAAGTCACTGTTATTCCAGTAGTGTCTAAACTACCAGAATAACAGTAAATTTGACTTAACAGGGGAGACAAAAGAGGCATGTGACTACTCTGAATGTGGATTGCTGTATTTTCTTCCCTCTGGCTGCTGAAGGTTACCATGCTGAATGCTAGGAATGTTGAGGTCTTGGTAGTTATTTTGCTCATTCCAGTCCATGATGTCCCTGACTTATGTTTCAGATCTTAAGATTTGTAGAAAATCTTCATTAGGCTTAAAGGTGTTTCAGTTTAGCAGAGTTCTTGGCATAAGCAGTGAGCAGTGTGTCAGATGTCAAAGAAAAATTAAGAGAATAGTTTTGAATGTTCCATGAAGCCTCTGGAAAGCCAGACCAGACAATACTCAAAGGCAGGAGGAAAAGGCAAAATGCATAGCCTCTTTATGATCGTTATGTGATAACTCATCAATAACAGCCTCCCATGGGTTCTTTGGGACTTTGACACAGTTTTTGCCCTATGCTGTAAAATAATCCTGAAACTAACTCAGCTGTAATCTTAAATCAAAGAAGAACACTTGGGGGATGGGTAGGAGGGCTAATAGTTCAAGGAGACAGAATTCTACAAAAATAAAATCCTTGACTTACATGAAGAATCAGCATGCACAGTTATCTTCTTTGAGTCCAGAAGCACTTTCTTTAAATCTGCACAACTTTTTTTTTTTTTTTTTTTTTTTTTTTTTGTTAATGTGAAAAGTACCAGTACCTTTTTATACAAAAAAACTTCTTTATGTGGACAATCTTAAAAGAGGTATCTGATCATTTGGACTCAGTAACAATCTTCTTAGGTTATGGAGTATTTTTAATTAACCTGATGTTCCAGTTACTTTAGTTACCTTTGTAGTTCCAGGTAAAGGCGATATTCACTACTTTCCTACCTCAATTTGAAAGCAATAATGCTTTGCACATTACACTACAGTGCTTCTGTTATTCCCATGGCCCAGTAACATATTAAAAGAAATTCTGTAAACATGAGTTTAAACTGGGAAGTATTTTGGGATGAAAGACAGTATGGATGGGGAAAGTATGGTATTGATCTTCCTCTCAGAAAAAGGAAAAGAACCCAAACCCTAAGATGAGGTATGAGTGAGCATTACCAAAAGTTCAGCTTTACCACTAAATGCAGCCTTCATAATTGCTTGGTGAATGAGAGCAAGCATCAACAGTCCATCCTATATAAAGGGTGATGTCTGTGCACACCATTCGCCTTTATTTCTAAATGGAGAGTCTGGATGCAATTTGAGACCATCTGAGGCAAAAAGGAGAGTCAATGGCTCAGATGACAGGCTAGGTTCAGCATAGCTGGCCTGGGTGGGGTTCCATGCTGAGCAGGGAGCTGCCAAGCAAGATCACTGAGCAAGTAAACCACGTTGTAAGTGAGTCTTACAGGCTTTCATGTGCCATAGACTCTCTTTCATTAAATAACACACTAAATTGTCCCTAAGCCAGTCCTAGAGAGTTAGTGGTTTGGTTGCCAGCCAGCATCTTGTTATAAACTTTCTGGCACAAACTAGTAATATTTGTAACAAATTCTATGGATGGAATAATGTATGGAATTTGGAAACATTGGCTTAGAGGTCACAAAAGACAATGAACTTCAGTACTTTCACAACTTATTTCATGAAGATCTTTCTCAAAAAAAAAAACCAAACATCATCAAACTTGTACTCAAGAAATAAACCAGAAAATTCTATGTTTGATTAATGCTGCACAGCGTCTTTTTTTTTCCAAATAATGGGATATCCATAAGCAGGTCATGTGTCTCTTATGTATATATGACAAATGCTTTTCCTCTGGATTGATGATGAAAGTGTGCACTTACATAGCAAAATTCAAAGATTGTTGCTTAATAGCAATTTGTAATGTAAGACACAGGGTGCTGTTTTTTTCTACATATTTTCCATAATTGCATGGATAAAGAAGAAATTCTGAAATGGCTGTTTCAAGACAAAAAACAGGCTTACTGTCAGTGGACAGATGCCTTACTGGACTCTCTGGTGTCCTTAGTGGAGCTCCAAAGGCTCTGTACAGTGGTAAAATCCATGCTAGATCAGCAGCTGCATTCTAGCATCTCTAGCTTGAAAACTTGGTATGGTAAATTATTCTAAATATGACTGAAATTTGAGGGCTGTGCCCCTAAAGCACTTGTCCGTTTCTCAAAAGAGAAGAGAATTTTCCTGAAATGAAGACATATTATAAAGCATTCCCTAAGTTTCTTGGTACAGTAATTTCTTATGAGTAGGTAGGACAATTATTCTCATGGTGTTTGGAGGCCTCCATGAATATTGGAGCCCTGGTGTATTGTGAAAGTTGGGATTTGAGGTTTTGACTTTGATTTGATTGGAGATCTGGTAGGTGTCTAGACTCATTGCAGCTTGTAAGAAAAGGCTCTACTACCCCAAAGCCATGCTTTAGAAATAGTGTAGTAAAGATGTCCAGAGCATCTCATGGTACCTTCTGAGGCTGGAGAGTTTCAGAAGGGTTCTTACAGATTTATAAAAATCATGCAAGGCTCAAATAAGACACATGGAAATGTGATTGCATTTCCTACATATATTAAGTATGCTGATTTATCCCACAGCAAAGGCAGGCAGCTCTTTTTGTCATTCTATTAGTCAATTATGGTTAATTATTAATATGATGGAACTTTATAGGTCTTATGTATGTGGGGTTTTTGTTTATTTGTCTTCTGGGTTTTTTTTTTAATTTAATTTTTTTAGTTTTATTCTTGCTTATAGCGGTCAGTAGATAAAATTATTTGTGTGGCTAATTCATGAGTCATTGTTTAAGAGATGATGATGATGACTCACTTTGACTAAAGCTATTAATAGGTGCCCAGCACTACATTTTAAGGTCTTGGATGAATCAATCCCCTTTCCTTCCACAAGGAAATATAATGTGGTAAGTCCTTTCCTAGCTTAGCTGTTATGCCAGAAGCACATCATTCACAGGATTACTCTCTGTGAGCAAGTTAACATAAGAACTAAGAGAGAGTTTTCAGTAAGAGCTGACTTACACAACACATGCCGGAGGATACATGACCTAGTGATGGTGTCTGGGAATCATCTCCTCTCTCTTTTATTTTCTTCTCTTGTTTAGCCTTTTTCCACTCCCCCTGCATTGCACATGGGCTGGTCATAGTCTCAGGCATGGTCTACTCAGAATATAGACAAATGTGAGAGCCTCTTCTTGGACCTGAGGGCAGGCAAGGCAGCTTTTGGCTGCTTGTGTTGGGAGTTTCATCCAACGTGCAATGCTACTGCTGAGATGATTCTTTCTCCCTGTGGGATTTATTCACTTGGGATATGCTGTGAACCAAGCTGGGATGAAGCAGAGATCAGTCTGGAAGTCTCAGACATTGGGCAAAGTCTTTGCCGGTCCATGCAGATCTTTTTGGGGTCTTGTGCAGGGACTGGGTCCTGTGCTGGAGGTGGGTGCCTGTGACTGCAGCCCTCTGAGAAGCTGCACAGACCTGCATAACAATTTATGTAGGAGGGACATCTGGCATTGGCCTACTACACCCCTGCTTTGTGAAGGCCAGGTCAGCCTCGGTATTAGCTGAGGTTTCTCAGAACCTGTTCACCAAAGTTCTGCAAGCTTCCAAACCCGGAGATCTCTGTGAAGCTGCCTGGGCAGAAGTGCAGTCAGCAGCCACAGCCAGCAGGACTGACCATTCCCCATGACACAGCACTGGGCAGAGGTCAGTGGGAGCTCTGAGTCCAGTTCTGTCTTTCTCAGCACAAGAAAGGTATCAACCACACAGAGTGAGTCCAAGGGAGGGGTCACCAGTGTGGTGGGGGGCTGCAGTGAGTGATGTTCAAGGAGAAGCTGAGGCAGCTGGTTTATTTTAGCCTGGAGAAGTAATAGCTGAAGGGAGATCTCCTGGCTGCCTGAAGCCACCCATTGGGAAGCTGTAGGGAAGATGAATCCAAATACTTATGAGAGTTTCTTATAAGAACAAAAGGCAATAGACATGGCTTGGAAAACAGGAAATTCCAGTTAGCTATTAAGAATTTTTTTTCACTGGAAGAGTAGGAAAAGGTGGAGCAGATTGGCTAGAGAAATGCTGGAGTCTCCATCCTTGGAATTACTCAGAACTTAAGAGGCCAAGTTCAGAAGAAGCAGATTTAGTACAGCAGATCTTGGTGGTATTTGATTAGATTAACTACTCCTTTACAACATGTTTTTTTTTGTGTTTAGTAGATATGTCATGCATAGTAGATCAGTACTGTCTCAAAACCAGCCTTGCATTGCATAGGCAAAGGTGTGTAAGTACCACTCCTTTCCTTGTCAGAGGGTTGAATGAATGGGAGAGGTGGAACATTACAGCAGTTTTACCCAAAATTTCTTAATGGAAAATCCTAAACTAGCAGACAAACAGAACTCTAAAAGAAGAACACCCCAAGAGAAAGATATAGTATTTTGAATTGATCAACATTTTGTACAATTTTGTATAGAACTTCTTAGTGTAAGCTTATGTTTCCTTTTTCTCCCCTTTTTTATAACTGAACACAAACACAAATTCCTTTGTAAAAAAGGCCATGAGATGCAGATATAGAAATGTCCAAATGTGAAAATCTTGACATTTTCTTTCTTTCTTTCTTCTTTCATTTCTACCCCTGGTTTAGGATTTTTGTGATGTAATCTGATTTAGGACATTGAGACATTGTCTGAGCCATCCTCTGAGGCTGATATAGACTCTTTCAGGAAATGTTCTTCTCTGTGGTAAGTTTGGTCAGAGATGTACAAGCAGTTTGCTAATTCTCTTCGTGCCACAGTAAACTTTAGTGAAGTCAATAGCTACTCTGGCAGCAAAGTAGAAATGAAAGAGACTCTCTATTTTCAGAGCTCTAAAATAGCCACTGATCCATCCTTTGGAAAACTGCTCTCAGGGGGGTCTGCTGAAGTGGTGCTGGGTTTCCAAATGGACAGAGAATCAGACAACTGTATTCTTGAGCATTTCATGCTGACTTTCTGTGAAGTGACCAGGATGGCGTCCCTGGAGGACTGGCTAGCCGTAGGGGTGAGATTAAATAGGTGACTTTACCCTTCCTAAATTACGTGCCAGAGATATTACTGCCTCTTCTGTTTTAGTGCCTGCTCACTGGAACTTCTGCTGGCACCGAGGTCTGCTGAACGTGGTAGCTAGCCTTGTCACCAGGGTCCCCTGCCACTCCAAAGTACGTATTTAAAGGCAATCTTGAATCCGGAAGGGAAGAAGGAAGAGAGTGTAATGCTGTGCTGTTTCAGCTGCTAATTGTGCCCAGATTAGTTAATTAGATAATTAACATAAGAATGCTCTCTTTTCATATTAGAGCATCATACATTTACAATAGAGCTGTTCATAAGTAGAGTGCTATGCTGTGGGAAACATTAATTAATTTTGCAAATTTGGACCTTTAATTGCTAAAGTGCTGTGCTTTCTCAGTGTTTGTTTTAGAGTAATGTTAACTGATTACTGCCTGTTTGGAGAAGTATTTATTTTCTCTGCCAGTTGGACACATTCCTCTCGCTGTGCGACTAGAATCCCAGTTTATTTGGAGTATTAACTGTATTGCAATTCAGAAGAGCCTGCAAGGGATGAGATTGTCTATAAGCTCAGCTGACATTGGACCCACTACCTGCACAAGCAGTGTAGCCCATATTTCCAGTTAGGACCCATCCCAGTCATATATCTCTGCAGCCTGCATACTCGCGTATTGGAACAACATTCATCCTGCCTTCAAAGCAGAATCTGGAAAAACTGCAGCTGGCAGATGCAACCACCTGCTTCCTTTGCAGCAGTTCTCAGAAAACATCAATCCATGTACCAGGCACTTTGCTGACTCCCTAATGATCTCTGAGTCAATTTTCAGGGCCTTATGCTGAGTTCTCAGAAGCACTTATGTGAGCTGGGGAAACATCAGCAATGTCTGCAGGGTCTTGATGGTCTCCTCCTTGGATTCCAGCTCCAAGAGGATTAGATCTATGTACAACTGTGCAGCACCAGAACCATCCCCTCAGCTCAAGGAGTAATTCAATGGTTATTGAACCAGAAAGAAAGCAAGCCACAACAGGATTCTCTTGCCCAATATCCCTTGGATAAAGGGAGACATGGGCTTGCTTCCTTCTCCAAGGCTTCTTTATGCAGAACATGAAAAAATTTGAGTTAGGAAATTGGAGCAGATGTCTTCAATATCCCTTCCCCACTTAGCTAGGGTCAGCAGTTGTGGTCAGTTTTTATCTGGTGTGTATGTGAGCACAGCATTCCCACCCTTGACTATCACAAGGAAACACAAAAATCTCTAAATTACTAAAAGTTCTGTGTGTTCTCAGAAACACCTTGAGGTGAGATTTAAAACATTTTCTTTTTCTTCTGGTTGACTTCTGCAGTAGAGCTATAGATACTGGTCCAAAATGCTTACGATATTGCACAGAGGGCTTAGCTGCCTAGCTCAGAGATATTGAGGCTAATCTGAAGAGAAGATGTCAATGTTCAAAACTTTCTGAATCTTTTGGTAAGTGAGAGCTGACTCAAGTGCATAAAAGCCTTACCTGTGACTAATCACTGGCTGAAAAGTTTCAAGTTATCCAGTCATTCAGAAAAACTGAGTCAGCAAAACTCAGCAAAGATGAATACAGGGATGAGCTCTGAAAAAATGCTTTCAACCTTTTCCACTCGTTCAGCTAATTTTTCCAGTAGCCTAACCAGCTTTAGCAGCTGAAATAGAAAACAAAAGAAATATATGCTGAATAGATGCATACGAAGATATTTTTAATATGAGCTTGATCATTCTGAGAAATGAGAGCAAATATTTCCTCTGAGATATTCCTGCACCTTGAACCTTAGCAGCACTCCTGGAAGAAGGGGAAACAAGAAAAAAATACATCATTAATTGTAGGATAAAGGGTGTGGAAAAGGACCTTTTATAGGGGAGGGTCTGTATGACATTGGAAATTACATGATACATTTACTTGTTATTTGTATTTTGCTTTGCATATAAACTGCTGCTGTTTTCATTGCAGGCTTCAAGTTGCTGCAGTCATTCATTGAGGCAACAGTACAAAGCTGCCAATTTGAAAACAAGACTTTTCTCAGTAGCAGAAGAAAATGAAAAATTCAAGTGTAAGTCAGAAGAATACAAGGACCTTGAACATCCTGCAAAAAGTGAACCTTTTAAGTAAGAAAAGAAATTAAGGTGCAGATTTTGTGTCTGCCTGCTGAGTTAGTCCTATTGATGTCTGGTAGCCCACACATTATTAAGTATCATAACAAGTTTTAGATAATTACAGCATTCGTCCCTTGGGTAGCATACTTTTTAGGGTTTATGTCTTGAGTTTTATCCCCTAGATTATTTCTAGTGCTAGGAATTTTTGCAAGCATGAAAATACTGGATTAAATGTTTCAAAGAAGCATCTTTAATGCTTTTTCTGAGTGTAATTATTTGGTCTTATATACTTGTTTCAACCAGTGAGTTCTAATTTTTTCTAAGCCTTTATATTTCTGAACCAACAAGGTTCACATCTGCTCTACTAAGGGGAAGGACATTGAACCCATGTACTTGTTTCATTATATTCTGAAGATATGTCTAGACCTAATGATACAGTTTCTGAATGGCTACTTTCTTCTGACTTTTCTTTTACTCACAGTATTTTTGCTGAAGTAAAGCCCCTCACTTATTCCAGCTCAGTGTTTACTGTGCTGCCCAGTAATGGATTTTGATTTTTTGAAAATATCCTCCATAAGCTTTGGAAACTTGTGCTGGCTGTGATAAAGTCATTTTTACCCACAGATGTCAGAAAGCGGCAATGTGCAGAAGATAGCCCTTCTGTCTGTATAGCAGTTCCACCAGGCAGCAGGTCGGGGAGGTTTCTGCAGCTGGGGGAAGTTTAGCTGGATTCCAGTGCTGCAACATCTGCAATATTCACTGCCTGACTGCAGTAAGGCTTAAGGAGATCGTATCTTCTCCCTTCTGCTTTCTCTTTCTCTAGTTCTTGCACGTACACACACGTATGTGCACTTCCTGTTGAGATACGTAGTTCAGCTGCTGTATGTGCAAAAGCACCAGTCTTGTCTCTCCTGAGATTATTCATTTCCTCGTGCTTAGGCTGTGTCATGTAGCAAACGATGGTACAAGGTGCCCTATTGTAGTAACGCTCACAGGAGACACTTTTTGTGTTTCTCATCAAGGCTGCCTGTGTGAGAGAAGCAGCTTAGCTGAGCCATGTCTCACAGGGGAAATCTCGTCCCTATTGAACTGCTGGGTTTGGATGTAAAATTTTTTTCCCTTCCACCCTTTTTATACCGTCAATAGCACTAGTGTGGGCTCATTTTAAACTAACATAAAAAAAAAAAAAAAGGCTTTGCTGGGGTAGCTTAACTTTTGAGGAGGAATAGGCAGAAGCACAGCTCTATCAACAGGAGCTACATAGCTACAAAGAGAGTTTCCCATCTGGAAAGAATGTTTTCCATTCCTCGGTGTCAGTGAAACTTGAGTGGGAGTTCTGCAATTACTGTGGGAGTATGGGGAAAGATGTAGCCATGGAATTAATAAGGTGTTAAGATGAAAAGCATGTTCTAGCAAAGATTGTCAAAAGTATTGATGATTGAAGGTGAAAATATAAGGCAACTCTGAGTTAATATTTTGGCAGAACATTTCTGTATAAGATGCAGGCTATTTATGGCAGCTTCTCAAGGAATACAATGACCTTTGAAGTGGTGCTGAAGCGGCAGAAGCAGCAGAGTAACATTTGTTGTAGTACTGATTCAGACACGCAATATTGACTTTATCAAGACATTCTCCTTCAATCTAATTTACTCGATCACAAGAGTGCCAGGACAACTATATATATATGTGTGTATATTATATATGTATTTATGTGTGTGTTTATAAAAAACATGACAAAGGAATACTTTGAGAAGTATTGTTTCCTAGCCAAATACTGAATACAGGTTATTTGTTAATTCTACTTTTTTAATTCTGGAAATTTTGTTGAATTGAGAGGCTTTGGTTCAGATGTTGAGCCAGTGGAGAGATGCCCACTTTGGTACAAATGTGTTGATGGAAGAAGTTGCCATTCTCGTGTACTCATCACTGTCTGTGGTAGCAATTACGGTCCCCAGCAATTTCCCAGTTAAAGTCACTTAAGCTATCTTAATTGATTTTTCCTGAAGTAAATTAGAGTGCTCTGACAGCCAGCCTTGCTAGCCCTCTGGTGAAGGCTGCAGCCTCCAGAAAGGAGGTGATTGAACTGGCACTTATGGATCTATAAGAGGAAAGGAAAGAAGTATGTTTTTTTGTCTGTGCCATATCAGATAACTATTCCCAGGAACTTTTCTTGGACTTTTAGATTTTTTAAAAAATTTTTTTGTTATCTCTAGATTATAAACAACATAATGCACTATGCTCATTGTGGTGTTTCTTTTTTTAATGCTGTGTCCCTTTTAGCTATGGCGACATTTTTTTTTAATACTTGTCCTTTAGAAAATGCTGTGATGTTGAAATCAAAATGTCCTTCAAGACAGTATTGATTTGAATGAGATCCGGCTGTGAAAAATGGTTTAAATAGAGTTGCTATAATGTGTTATGAATTTTCTGGAATAGAATAATGTAATTTATCATTTTAATGTTAGTTTTGAAGTTTGCTTTTGTATTTGTGCTGAAAGAAAACATTTTGATTAAGAAGACAAGGGTTGACCCAAAATGCTTTCTTTTGATTAACAAGCTTTAAGGAAACAAAATGCCTTTGTGCTGATTTGTGTTGGACCAACATTACAAATTTCAGAATTACTATGAATCTGTAAAAATCCTTCACAAAGAGACTGAAAGTAAAGTCTCTTTATAATACTCCATAGTCCTCCAAAGGCACAAACTGCTGTTCTGAGCATGTTAAACCCTTGTTTATTGTGAACTTCTCATGAAAGGGAAAGGAGTGTGGCACTGGGCATCCTGCTGTGCAGAAGGACAACGCAAATGACTACAACACCGAGAAGACAAATTAGGATACAGAAGGGCGCATCAGTAATTGTGACCTCTCATTATTAGACACTGTCCTATTCAATACCATAATTTTGGTGGTAATTACTACTAATTGTTTTAATTTCTCCCTCCTGAGCTTTCTTAGAGTTCACACCATGAGGTCAGTTTTCTTTGGCTGCCTTCAAACATGATAAATGCAAATTTTATTTTTATACTTGAGTCAGGACTTTGTAGAAATGCCTTCTTCCTCTTTGTGCCAATACGGAAAAGAGGCAGAAGAAAATACTAGAGGCTCCACTTTTTGCTTTGATCCTTCTCTCAGAATTATTCAAAGTGAACAACTGTAAAATTAAAATAACTACATGGAGCTTACAGGAACTGCAGGGTCTGCTGTGGCAGCTATCTGACATTGTGGTGTTACCTCATTCCCAGGTTAAGGCAAGAAGGAGTGGCAACTTGATCTGCACCGTGCTGTGCCAGGCCAAATGATTTCCATCCTGGGCCCGAGTGATGCAGAGCAGGTGCTGTGCAAGGCTCCTATTCCCGGGTCACGTCTCGAGTCCTGAGTGGCAAGGTGCTCCTGCTCTGCCCACCTGGGTGTGGGAGCTGGGGAAAGGACATGCACTGCCAGCAGGCCATGATCAGCAGTAACCTGCTGGGAGTGAAGACGGATCCTTCTTTCCTAGTGTCCTCCTTTCAAAGTGAGAGGGTTTCTGAAATATATTTTCATTCAGGAAAAAAACCAAAAAACAACCAACCGAAACAAAAACAAAGGAAAAAAACAAAAGCAGATGGCAACTACATAAATCAACTAAGATGAGCAAAGCTGGCAAAGTGAGGCTTTCTTTAATTTAATAAATCAGGTGTAGAAAGTGGGGGTCAAAAGGGAACTAGATGAAACTGCAGAAAATGTCTGAATCCTATTGGTAAGTTTCTCTTTAAAGGAAGTTTAGAAAAAGACTTTAGCTTTGTCTATATCTTCTCAGTTAAATTGGAGGCTTCTATGACATTCTTTTTCACTACAAAGTAAATTTAATTAGCCTTCCTATGGTGTAAGCCTTTCCAGCTTAAAAAAATATGCTTACATTAAATGTCCATGTTCTCAGGCTTGCAGCTGCCCACATTTGTGAGGCAGTCATGGAAAAGGAAAAACACAAAATTGAGGTGGGAGGAAGGTTTTGATTTGGACTCCTCCTGGTGGGAACAAGTCATTAAACAAATGTTCAGTTTCCAGATTTGGAAAAATTACAGAGTATATTTTGCAGAGCTGCTTTAGAAGCAACTGAGCAAGAGCATGGTATCTCACCAATAGGTGAGATTCAACTTCTTTAAATTTTAGGAAAGGAAGCAGTAGACTATGACTTTGAAAAAGCCAAATAAATGCCAAAGGCAGGTTTTGGCTTGCCAAATAGAAACAACTTCAATCTAAATGGAATGGAGTCCTTTGAATTTTTATTTTATATTGTCTTTTCATTTTCACTCTTTGAAAGAGAAATAAAATAAATCCCAAAATCTGTGGACTGGTAGAAAAATAGCTTTTGTAGGCAAAGGGCTGATATTAGTACATGTGGGTACTGCTGATTTCAGTAGGAGTGCTTGGTTCAAACGAGGACAAATTAATATCATCAGTTTTTATCTTTGGTGCAACTGGGAATTCCTGGCCATCTGATTATGGGCTGGCAACACTTTTATGGAAATTTATCAACTTGCTTTGAAGTTTTCTAAGCTTCCACTTGCATAGTGAACATATTGATAAGAGGTCTCATGGTACTGTGCTCACACATTAAAATTATGTGCATTGTCAGAGCAGCGAGACTGCAGTTTAAAAATTGTGATAATGTGGCCTCACTGCATTAGGCCTTCCAGGAGACACTTTGCATTTGCCAGGTATTTGACAGTCGCTATCAAGGTCAGAGCTCTGATGAATGTTCTTTCATGGAAGGTCTCCACAGGAAAGCCCAGTTCAAAAATACAGTCGAAGGGTAGACTTTGCCTTTTATTCATTTATAAATAATTTTTAAAAATCTTGTGTTCCACAGCAGGTTTCTCTTGCCTAAGAGACAATATGCTTCCAAATTTCCTGAGAGCTTACTTTTATAATCATGTAGTGGAAACAAAAATTTCCCACAGCTGAGTGTTTACTTATTAATTTAATAGTCACTGCCCCCCAAATCAACATTTTTATTATAGAGGAGGACACACAAATGCCTGGAGTATGGAAGGATTCACATCTATTCAATAGTATGGGGACATTAGTAGTAATATATATATTTAGAAAATAGATGCTATCTTATGGAACGGACAACATGAACTTTACTGCAATTGGCAAAGGATCTTTTTGGAGGCAAGACATAGAGCCTTCCTAAACCAACACAGATATTGGCATCTGATTCCATTAATGTCCCAGAAGTATCCCACTAATTTACTAGGCTATAGATATTCCTGTTATTCTGATTCTAAACTACATCTTTCATTGCCTAATTAACCAAAACTCAGTGAGAATGAACAAACATATCATTTTTCTGAAGTCTGCCCAGCTGTCATCTGTAACTTCTAACCCATGTAAACTGAATAAGGGCAAATGCAGAGTTGTTCTTTAGGATAAAGCTAACCAGAAAGGAAATAAACATCTCACTCAAAGTTAAGGTCAATCTGGTGTGTTCTATACTGGGTTTAAAAATTGTTGTGTGGAAGGATTTCTTTTTCATGCTTTTGGATGTGCTCCCAAGGCACTACATGGGATCACCTGGGGCTCAAGAAAGCCCCTGCAGAGGCTGCTGGCAGCACCAGCTTGCCTCTGGCCCTTGGGACCACAGCAGGGAAGGGTGAGAATGGTGGGGATGGGCAATCTGTACCAAATAGTGATGGGGTAATAAACACGAAACAATGTTCAACACGCAGCTGGCAGGAGAAAAAAATGGCTTTGTTGTTATTGCCCTATTCAAATGTATTGGCTTGGATTTTTGAGTTGTGCCTTGGCTGTGAGGCTTTGTAGCAGAGGAAGGCACTAGGCAAGAGCTGATGTTAAGCTATCTTTAGGCCCCATCAGTTCTTCCTGGCTGGTCTCTCTTCGAGCATTAGAGCAGTATCAAGAAATCCTGATTTCCTGCTCATCCTGGGCCTGAAGAGCAGTGCTGGGAACTGTTATCTGCTATACTGTGGGCGGAGGGCCAGCCCAGGCACTGGTGGAGTGTGCACAGCTTTGCCTCCACCGGCAGTAACGTGGCAGGATTGGAGCAGGGAAAAGCAGCGCTGAGGGCATGGGAGCCGCACAGGGAACTGGTGGGGGTGTTTGGGCTCTCCCCCTCAGGGACAACATGCTGGTTGGTGGGGAAGCCCATCATTCTTCACTGCACAGGGCACCATCCAGCTCCCCCATGGCCAAGCCTTCCTTTGCTGGGTGCTTCCAAGAGATCTTTTCTGCCAAATGTTGTCCCCAGCCTCAGCTGCAGCATAGGTGGAGGCTATCTCCAGTCTTCCCAGGATGTGCTGGGACTAGGTCTGCCATGGTTTGGGGCTTGATTTCAGCGTTTGATTTCAGTTCTGCTGTCAGAGTCATGGAAAGCTGCTGGGGAGAGGATGAGAGGTTGTTTATCATTTTTCAGTTGAGAGATTTCTCAGATTCTTCAGATTTCTCTTCATACATTTAAAGAGTAAACCCACTGTGATGTAGACTATTGTTATTCATCCAAAAATGTGGAAATCTTTGTTTAATTGGAAAAAACCCCAACATTTATATCTTGAGACATTCATCAGCTGCTCATTGAGACAGCTATCTGCATGGCTTTACTTCCAAGAAGAAATTAAATACTTCATCTTAGAAAAGTCCTGTAAGCCTGTTTGCTGCTATTTTATACCTAGATAAAGAAAATAACTTCTGATTGTCTTTAGATTATCCCAGTTGACAGTATATCAATGAACATGTTGTTATCAGATTATAAATGTCGCTATTTTTATGACTCTTGCAGTCCTGTTTTTGCCAACCAGCACTGCCTGTATCTCAGCCAACATCTCTGCATTAGCTCTGCACCTTCCTTACCAGCACAGCATACAAAGTTTTGTAAGTGCCTTTGCTACAGCAGCCATTAGCAGTTCTATTGCCTATATGAAATGATACTCTAGGATGTATTTCTTTACTCTGCTGCAGTGATATCTGCACATGATGACTACTTGGAGACAAAGAACCATGTCAAAAAGAAAGAAGCAGCTTCAGAAAGTTGTGGGAAAATGCTACTTTGCTCTCAGCAAAGAGTGAGTTTAAAATATCTAAATATTCCCTACTGAATCCATGATAGGACTGCTTCTGGAGAGGAAAAACAATTTAGTCCTTGCAGTGGATATACAAGCCCTTAAAGCAGGCAGACAGCTTATGCACCTTACTCTAAGGAACCAAAAACACCTAGAAGGTTTCTTTAAAGTTTTCCATCTCTTTGGAATACACAGTCTCTGCTATCCATCTGGTATGCAGAGAGATTGAACCCACAATTCAGAATACAACTGAAACACCAAAGTTTGGCAGATATGAAAAAAATAGAAGCAGATAACTAGCTATATACATATATAAATAAAATTTATAAATATAGATTAAAAAAATCCTTGTAACCCCAGCCAGCATTTCAAGTAGGTTCTCCATCTTGACATTTGAGCTTCTGAATGCCTGTGTTTTACAGAAAACCAGATCCCCATTTCCCTGCATCAACCCGTGCTTTGGTCTTTTGCCAGGATGGCAACGTTTAGAAATTTCACAGCTGGTTTTCCCCATGTTATATGAAACATTTTGCACTTGAAGAAAGAAATCATATTGATGTTACTGGGATGTAAAGCAAATGTTGCATCCATGTTGCTGGTATAGGTGGAAAGGAAATATTATTTGGAGTCCAGAAGTGAGGGAGAGAAAGGAGGGGAAGGAGCTTGTATCAGGCACTGACTGCATTACAAAGGCATTAGTGACAGGTGGGGACAGCATGCACAGCAAAGAGAAAGAATATAAAATAGCTAGTCACTGGTTTTACCACAAAGGCCAGGCTTTGGCAGTTTCTGCTGCTGAAGAGAATTAGACAGAAACAGTCTCCCCAAGCATCCTATGATGCCATCTGGCTTATTACAGAGGAAATCCCCACTGGCAGTCTGGGTTTTTTTCCCTTCTTTTTCTTCACAACAACCTGAATGACTGCCAAGATTATTTCTCTCTCTCATGCTCCTTCTCTTTGGCATCAAAACATCGTTCTGTAGAAAAGGGAAATATGCACTGCATTGGCTCAGATGAAGGCAGCAATTTAAGGAGCAGGAGCCTTGCAAGCTTTGAGATGGAAGCAGGGCTGATAAAGGAGATTAAACAAGCTGAGACCCTTTTGATGAACAAACTGAACCATCTTGGTGCTGAAAAAGTAGAGATATAGTTGATAGCTGTGATATACTGTCTGTGCTTGCCAGGAGAGCTATCTATTTCCATTATTAGCCTAAAGGGTGATGTAGGCAATGAAAGTGAGTCACCAAATAGGAGTTCAGGTGAGATGAAGGTGGCGTGAGCAGGGAGCTCCTCTTTATTACAACTCTTCAAATCACCCACTGCGGGCAATTACTTTGTCACCTCCTTGTCCTTTCTGCAAGGTTTCCTTTCCTGAGATTAGCAATGTGAATGCACAACAGTGGTCTGTGTCTGACAGACAAAGAGACACAAGTAGTGTGGTTAGTTTTAATTATTTTTCAGTGAAGCATCCACATTAGATGCAGAATGGAGCTGATTTAAATTATAGCTTGCCTGAAAACTGTGATTGACCTGCAAAAAGGTCCTACCATGTTTAAAAAGATGATTATACTGGAGGAAAATGTTGAATATATTGTCAGACACTGAATATTAATTCTTATCCTAAATACCTAGTCTTGTGTGTGTGTTATAACGCATGCATATACATGGAGATAAATTTTGTATGTATTTTTAAAATTATTTTTTAAATATTCTTTTTTTCTGGGTAAATAACTGTTTTGTGAGTTTTCTATAATCTCAGTAGTCTTTTCATTGCAGAAATCTTTGCAGAAATTAAGAGAAGCTAACCGGTATTTTTTGCAGCCTAATAATTTTCATGTCAGTTTGAAATGTTAATGAATATTTTGTAAATAGTGTAATATGTATGGGATGTGTATATGTTCTGTGTGGAAGTCTGTCCCTTATTTTCACACTGTGGTGAGGTAGGACACTTGCTCAGTTCTGGCCCTCATATGATATATCTTCCTTCAATCTTTTTTGATGTTTAATTTGTTTAATGTTTAATTTGTGGATAGAAATTGAACAGACACATCTCCTCCCCTCCTTCTGTTTTTTTGTCTGGTCATAAAACTAGAGATCTGTCTTTCAACCATGCTGCTTTTTAAGATTGTAGTTCAATTGCGTTATTGTTGTGTTTTCTTCCTTCTTTCCTGCAGTATAAAAGCCACTGAAGTATTTGCTTTAAAAATATAGAACTTGTTCAAAGTGGTTATGTTGTGGGTAAAATGATCTATTGATACAAAGCCATCTGGGAAAAGGGGTGTTTAACAAACATAGGAAAAAAAGCAGTGCCCTCAGCAGGTTTGGGAGAATGGTATCAGATGTCTGCAACGCAACTCTTCTTATGTTAACACTAGTGCTTCCTGGCTTTGAAGTGTACTCTAAGTGCATGAAGTGTATTGCCTAAAGTTTAGGGGTTTTTTGCACTTTGTATTTCACAGTGAAAGTTTCTATTATTTCTTTTATCATTTAACAGCCATATCTAAATTCAGGAAATATTATCAACAGTTCCAGGAAGAAAAATCTTAACTCTGTCACAGAAAAGTAAATAAAGGTTAAAATAGGGGCTTTGGGGTATTACCAGAAGCATCCTACTGCTATATGAACAAAAATGTAGTACATTAAGGAAGAAATTAAAAAGGGTATTTAGTATTGGGCATGACTAAGGAAAGGTGAGTTACGTTGCTTCGTGTCAGATTTTGGTTTTGACATAAGTTCCTAATATTTCGTTTATTAAGAGTGTTACCTACTGTAATAAAAGTTTTTGGCAGTGGATTTTGGCTCTTCTTGAGATGCTTCACCTGCCTGTGAGAGGGCCTGGCTGTATGCACGCAGCAAACACCTGGGACAGCTCCACTGAAATTGCTGAGTGGTACGGTTGTGCCAGCCATTCACCAGACACTGCAGAACTGAGTGAAACCTAAAACTATTTACAGCCAGAGAGACTGAGGTCAGGGTCCAGAGGTATCTTTGAGAACATGCCCTTTATGGCCTCTATGCAGCACAACCTCAAAGTGAAGGGACTGACATCTCCTTACAGAAAACTCTACTTTGCAAATCTCAGCAAACTGTGATTCGATGACCTCAGCAAATAATGGCTTTGTCTGCAGTGCTTGGTTCTCCCCCTCCATGTGGTGGATCCTGCTTCCAGGTGAAGGGAAATTGACTGCCCTGGGTTTGTGCTGCTCAGGGCCAAACACTCCAATCTGCATGTCCAGGGGTGTAGCTGGAGGGCATGGAAAGGACGATGTGCGGGCAGAGACCAGAGAGTTGGGAATAAAACTTTCTGCAGCCTGGCCATTCATCTTTATGCCGGTGGCCTCTGGAAGGGATTGTTTCCCTAGACCTCATCCTGTTTTTTCCAAAGGGACATTTCCCAGGCAGAGCTTCTGAGCAGCCCCCTACTGATCAAACAGGGGGGATCAGTCACCAAGACCTGGGAGCCACTGGGGAGCTGGGCTAGTAGATGGTAGAACTGTACCTAATAGCAATAAAAACTCAAGATCTTCATTAAAGGTTTGTTACTGTTTGATCACTGCTAGTGAATACACTGGTCTTTATCTGAGTAACCCTTTCCATGAAGTTTGAAAAATGAAAAAATAAAATAGCCAGCATCTAATCTGACAAACTGTGGGTCCAAAACTAACCCAGGAGTTAGTTTATTCAAATCTAATGAACTGCCTCGTTGTTTGAACAGTGCTGATAAGTTTTTGATAAAAGGCCTTGTATTATTGCTTTTACACAGTTATATTGTCCTTGCAAAAGACAAATTGCTCAAAACAGAGGACAAGTGTACTTCCTTAGAAATCTTTTTGCAGAAAATATATACAAAATTAATGAAATAAATGAAAAAGAAACCCATAATAAACAAAAGAGTGACATTTATGTGCAGGAGACATATAAAAATTGCCTTTGCAATAGAAAAGACATCTTGATTGTGAAATTGGCTACTGTTGGAAAAGCACAATTTTAGTAATCTCTCTATCCCAAGCACAATATTTTATCCTTATTTTCCTTCAAATCCATCACTCAGTTTACTCAACTATAGGAGTTTTCACCAACAAACATTGTACTGACTGTATCAGTAATTTATATCTGGTAAGAAATGAAAATATTCATGGATTTCTGCAAACTATGTGCTGGAAGTGCAGTGCTGAATGATGAATAGCCCTGATTATCTGAAGGTATTTGGGTCTTCTGTTATCTTTAAAAAGACAGATTTTGAAAACATGTAGCATCTAAAGTTTTTTACTTTGTTGCAGAAGTCTTAAGTAGTGCAGTTCATCTCTAGGAAATGAGAAAATATTCAGATACCAGCAGCACCACAAACTCATGTTCCCCCATTTCCTCTCCTGCTGACTAGGAGGTCTTCTGGATACTGTGTGTAGTCTTTCGGAATTAGTGAGTCTGAGATGCATTTTTTTTCCTTTTCATTCAAATAGTGGGCCTGGAAAACAGGTATTTGGAGAAATCAGTGACTGCCTGGTCACCAGAGCTCTCCTTTCCTCAGAACAGACATATATGCCTTGATCACATGTGTAAGACTGGCCCACACCATGGTCAGATACCCTCACAAGCTGTGCAAACTGCATCGTTGTCTCTGCCTACAAATGCTAAATGCCATGGTTCAACATGCTGTGTTGCAGAATTTGCACTGGGATAGGGCAGGGCAGAATGCATTTGGTCACTTTGCAATCGTGGGCAGTTCCTTTATTTTATCTCAGGTAAAATAAAAAGGACATGTGCGTTGCATAACCAAAAAGGCTGGATGTTGACAGAGGATGGATTATATCAAGATACAAGCTGTGGCTGCATCCTTACCTGTACTGCTTATCCAGAGCACAGGAAGCAATAGAGGTAGACCAGTTCTTGCTGCCTGCTGCAAATCCATCTGGCTGTAAAAAAAACCCCACCTGTAGTGCTTTGTTGTAAGTGCTGCAGAATGGGGAGTTCCAGGACAGTTCTTATCTTTCTGAGTGCAATCACATTAAGAATAGTTGAGGTCTTTCTCAGCACTCTGTGTCCAAATATTTTGTATGTACTGTAGCTTAGCAATGCCTCTCAGGAAATATTACTCTGTCAGTAGGCAAACAATTGCTTAGCTTAAAAGAAGTGTAATTGTTTAAGGCATGCACAAATGTTTTCGGCTGCGTGGTGCTGTAACATTATTTACTGTGGGGGAAAAGCTAGCTAGCTCTTTTTTAGAAACTGTATTACCATTGTCCTAAAATGCAAAATTGCTGTAAGTCCTATCCTGACCAGAATTCCACATTTGCTCTTGATAGTAGATTGGATTTCAGAGCAGGATTAAGTAAATAAGTCATATTAAAATGACAAAATGGGTAAATAGAATATAATGTGAAATGAAATGTAAATTGGATTTAGGCAAACACTTTTTTACAGACCTCCCGTCAAACCCTATCAGACTGCTTCAAATTCCTACTGTGATTTCTGCTCGCAGTTCTATTACATGTTGCCACTCAAGGGCATTTGATGTTTTCTCTCTCTGGAAATTCATTTGCATTTAAATGATTTGAAATAATCATAAAAGCCAAGTGCTATGAAGTTTGAAATTAGTTACTGTCTATAAATTGCGATGCCATTAAAAGATGATTTTGAAGAGCTTTGCTGTCTCAAATGTATGCAGATTAAAATCTAACAAAGTACACCTTGTTACAAAACTGTAAAGAATGGTGTGACATGGGCTTAAATTGATTTATTCTCCTACTAGTGCCTATAAACTTTACATACTTGGGTTTCTTCTGAAAGTGGAAAAAAACCCTTTCATTTGCCTGCTGAATCTGAGCCAAATTCTGTTCTCAGATGGGGTTTCATTTGGTGTATCTGACACCAGTGCTTGGCCCTCAGAGTTTAATCTATACGGTCTATTAAATTTCTGGAAATGCTGTATGAATAGCTGGGTCTCATAATTTTTTTATGGAGGGAATAAAGGAGTGGGATCAGGAACAATGGAGGCCATTTACAGTTGGCAGAATGCGTATGCACATTTATACCTCTATCTGTTCAGTTTTCCCCCTCTCCCTTGAATTTCAGTGTTCTCCTGGTAGATGTTTCCACAGGATCTTCTCTCTGAGGCAGCTGGTGCTCCTGGTATGTCACCCTGGAGGCAACCTGGCCTCCTTGCCTATGGAAAGGTAAAACCTGGTTAGGAGCAAAAATACATTTTGAAATACCAAAGCCCGTTTTGAAAGAGAGCTCTTTTCTCCATTCACCTCCAGATCAGCTTAGGCAAAAGCTGTCACCTCATAAACTCATCCTCTACCTCAGCTTCCTTAGCACTATTCCACTTTTAACCTATTCCTGCTCTCTGCCTGTGAGACCTTGTTGCAGTATACTGCCTAATATAAATTCCTACTCTCTCTTTGTTTATACCATTGGGATATTATAACTTCACATTTTTGGATACAAACAGTACATTCCAAATATATTTTCCTATCACCAAATAATTTTAAATGGAATTAACCACAAATAAATGTTCAACTATGTCTAGTTGTATAACTTGATCTTAAGACGTTTGTTGCAAGGAAAGCGAAGTTGCCTTGGTTTATAGGTCTCAGAAGCTAGGGATGGAATTACCTCTTTTTAAACATATTTATGTGTGGATTTTTATTATTCAAAGGAAAGCAAAAAGTGTGTAGAACATATCTTACAGGGCAAGAAAAGGTTTTGGTTTTGTATTTCCAGTCTAGAGGTTCAAAAATTAATGATATAATTTCCTTGAAGATAATACTAGCTATACAATCCTTACAGTTTCTAGTACAATAAAAAGTATTACACTTGTTTGTGTATGAGTCATAAAGCAAAGCAGCTGTCTTAACCACCTCTTTAATAAGCAGCTTTTTTTCTCTGAAATGGTCTCAGTGGTTAGTGCAACTACCAGATAATCCTTCCTGATAAATCCTTAATGAAAATTCAGTCTATGCATACTAGTGTGGGGACAATACCTGGTCTCTCAAGTAGGGTTTATGGTTGCTGCAGGGTCAGATTAGTGATGGGGAGTGGGGGAAATGAGACAGGAGTGAACTGATAAGTTTAATAAATTATTGCTACTCTAGCATGCCATAGGCCTCTTATGTTAGTGTTCTGGTAGAGTCCTGACTGCCTTATCAGAAGGAAAATCCTTATAGATTCACTGGGCAGCTCAGGCTAAATAGCCTCAGATAAAGGATGAGTCGGTTCAGTTCTGATCATTCCCTGAAAAATCAGTTGGAGGACAATGGATTTTGCATAGAAAATGGGAAGTGGGCTATTTGCCCTGGGCAGGTTTTCATTGCAAAAGCAATTTTGGCTTCTGCATAGGTTTTGCTGAAAACCCCCTTGCCTGAATTATTGATCCAAGAGCAAGTATTCTTTCAGTCCCAGAAAATTTTGTCTGAGCAGAACTACAGACTGCCAGCATCTCTCTTTCACTGAAATGACCTGGCCACTCTCCTGACAATTGTTTATTTCAGTCACTTTCCACAATCTGCTTCAGGAGCTTGGAGCAGGACGATTTTGTTCATATCCATGAAAGGAGAACCCTGGAGCAGCAGCACTGAGAAACTGGGGATAGGCCCTGGAACTCTGATCAGTGCCTGAAAGTGTGAGAAAGTGCTGAGACACAGCAGTAATTTGGACAGGGATGAAGGATGCACCTGTTCACTGTTGAACAGTGATTCCAAGTGGTTCCTCTGGGTGCCTGCTTTTCTCTCATGAGAGAAAAAAAAGCTCTTGAGAGCATCCACTGATAGTCTGTCTTTCAGTGGGAAATCATTTTTAGCACACTCTATTGAGAAGTTGGAAAAGCTTTCTCTTGAGCACACTCCTCCGTCACAGCAGGGTTTACTTAAATAAATTAAAAGCTTATGAAAAGACAAATTTTTGATGCCTCTTTTACATATGTCCTTTTTAGAAAGACATCCAATAAATGAGCTATGGTCATTGATTCTGTTCTGCTTTAAATCAATATTCACAGACCACTGAATAAAGTTTTGCAAATCATCTGGCTTTGAGAACTCTTACTACTCAAAACAAGACTGGCAAAGAAACAGATAAAAGATTACTCATAACTGCAGATGAAATTGTGGCAGGAGATTTAACTGAAAAATATAACATTTTATGAACTCAGGGCAAAACAATATCTCCCAAAACATATTGCAATCCGATCTCTGCAGATGTTATTGAAATAATGCAGAGTTTGATAAAAATGCATAAATTATACTTTATTGTAGTGGATTACTAAATGTGTTCTGAAAGGGATGATAAGCACAGCAGGCATTTTGCTTTATCTAGTTTGACAGTGCTTCTTTGCCATTAAAGGAGGAGGCATAACTTAATATGTGCAAAAGTCAGAGAAGAAAAGGGCCTAGACTGAAAACTTTCCAAAGATGGGACTATCTACTTGTGTGCTTACACAGTGCTTAGCACAGAGACCCTTGAGTGTTCAGTGCTCTCCCTGGCACAGGCAATAACATAAATAGCAGGAAAAAAAAAATATTTTTTCTACAAAGATAGTGTTTTCTTTATATTTTCAAAGCCTCATGTTCTTGGATGCAGCCTAAGTGCCCTTTTGGTTTCATCTGCCATTTTTCTTAACCACTCCCTACAGGCACTTTTTTAGTTCTGCTCTGACCTATGCTAAAGAAAATAAAGTTTTGGCTCCCCAGACCTGTCTAAGTTCAATATTGCAGCTCAGACCTGTCACTGCACAAGATGGGTTTGAGGGCCAGAACTGCAGCACTGAATTTAAAACAGTGGGAGGTAACCCCATCTCCTACTGCTGCCATGACATTTTTAGTTTTAGGGTTTTTTTCGCCTCAGGCAAGCATTTCTAAATGTTCTGGAGTAGAAAATGACAGACAGGATTTCTTTAAAAAGATAAAAACCACAACTTAGGGTTTAAATAAGATTTTATTTTTTTTTTTACCAGAAGGTAGGCAATTAATGATTCAATGAGCAGCCACCATACACTGGAATTTAAGCTGCTGGAAATTTCATTTGTAATCATAAGAATGTAAGGGGACACAAAAATCTTGATTTGTTTTTGTGGCTTTCCTGCGTTAAAATTAAACCTATTACCAAGAGCTGACAATGCAATATTGTTGCATTAAAGCCATGTTTATACTTTTTCTTGCAGAATGTTTCCTGTGAATAATGACCTATAGAATTTGTGGTATTTTTTGAAGGCAGAGGTTAAAGTTATTATTCTGCTGTTGTAATATCTCTTTTAGCCACACATGCTGTGCCTACTGCCTGCACATTGTCTCTACTGCCTGCAGTTTGCTACCCTGATCACTGGTGCTAATAGGGATATTAGACATTCACTAGACAATATAGTTCCTTTCAGTTGTCCAGCAGGAGACTGAATTTTGTGAACATGCTGATTGTGTCCCAGCTTTATCTTTCTATAAGTCAGCTCTCTTTGGAGCTGGTGGGTTGCTCATTGCACCTCTGTTCTTCTCATTCATTTCTGAGGTTTCTCTGTTATAGAGTTCCCAGCTCCCATTTAGTCAGCTGCAAACAGGAGGCAGCTGCTCCAGAGGAAAGTATTTATTTAATTAACACGTGGATTTAGATTTGTTTAATATAAACAGGAGAATAAATTTAAATAAAGGTGAAATACTTGGTTTCTTCTCTGGAAGTCACTTAATGTAGCGGAGAAGTGTACTGGGGCAAAGAGTTATCCCTTCCTTGCCAAGACAAGAGCCTTGTGCCTCTTTTTGCACTGCCTCCAAGAAATAAAAAGGCCTCCAAGAGCATGGCACTAGTCAGAAAAGCAGTAATAGTTTAAGTCTAGAAAGCATTTAACAATATGCTTAACTTTAAGCATTTTTTTCAGTCCCACCAGCCTCAAAAGGATTTAACAAGACACTTAACATCCTCTCTGAACAAGGATACTTTCCTGGAGCTGGCCTTAACAAGGAGCTCCCTACTTTCTTTTGCTGTGCATTCTAATGCTCTTTGAGTTCCACCTCTTCTGCAACACCTCTGAGGAGCTGACTCTGCCTTAGGCAGGAAAGGGATAAAGGCAAAGGGTTAAGTCATCCTTTGTCATCATACCTTTGCACTCCATCCTGGTCATCCCATGGCTGGTGGTTTCTCTCATTCATCCACCCTTGGATCTTGCCCAGTAAATGGTGTGGAAGGTCACACCTGGGGTCCCAGCACGTGCACCAGAGACTGACCACAAACAGCATATTTCTAAAAAAATGAAAAGTGCAGGGAGGGGTCACTCTAAAGGTCGTGCAGAATTGCTAACTGCTTTCTTACATGATTTTGGCCAACTTTTTGTCCACTTCTAAATTTGCTTTTACTGTTGATTTAAATTGTAACACTACCAATATTTTCACATGATCTTTGCTTAGGGGAAAAGTAAGCAGAAGAGTGAACACTGATTAAGGGAAATGAAAGCAAATCTGTTTACTGATAATATATGTGGCAACACTGAGACAGGTACATGCTCTCTGCTCAAGTTTATGATCTTCAATATATTTGTATATTTCTCATTTACTGCCCAGGCAAAATTTGTATTTCTAAAAAACAGATGTATCCTGATAATTTTGGTCACAACAAGGTTACAGATTCTGTCATTCAGGAGACCTACACTGCTACTTAGGAGTACTTCCAAATGTGATTTTACTGGTCTCTGTTCCTTTTGGAGAATATACTAAAATTCTGATTAAAGGTAAATGCCTTCTTTATGCACTGGAATTTTTCATAGCTTCTTTCTCAGAGAAGCTTTTCCTTTCCTCATCTTGAAAGGTCATTTTAGGAACTAAAAAGCCTTGTTGCCAACTTTTAAAATAATTATGATCTCCAATAAAATGCTATCTATTTTTAACATTGTACTTTTTAAAGTGTCTTTTTTAAAGACACAAGTAGATGACTTTTTCCATGAATAATGTATTTCCTCAGAAACTTTGAATGCTATGACATAAATTATCAACTACTTTCCTACTGTTTGCTGATAAAGTGGGGGTGTTTTCCACATGCTTTGTAGTCAGATCATGTTTAGAGTTGACTTCATTTTGTTGCTGTATTTGAATGATGACATTTCATCATAGTTTATGCCACTTAATAGCATAAAATGTCAGAAGGAAATGATCATAACACTTCTGCAGGTGATAAGTATTCCTTCTCTACTCTGTGAAGTAAATCATGGTACACTCTGTAAAATAAAAACAGACACCATGGCAAAAGTACTGGGATTAGGAACACAGAGTGGGCCTGGTTTAGCAGAGGAAACATGAAGAAGATACCTCTCAAAAAATGTTTTTTTTCTTTTAAGGATTTCCTGGTATGAGCAATATTGATAAAAGTCAGAGAGAGCCTCCGAAGCTGCGTGCAGGGTCTGCTGGAGAACCATGGTTGGACTTCTCGACTGATAGGTGAGTGACCAGAGCAGAGCATCCTTGGGTGGTGCAGAATTGTTTCAATATCCTCAGTTGCCAGGGTCAACAGTAGTGGTGATGTATTTAAACTGGTAATTCAGACATGAAGCAGGAAAACACTGAAATATTTGAAAAACAGAATGAGAAGAAAAAGGAAGTGCATAGCTGAGGCTGTATTGAAACAGTAAAATATTCAACTGGCTTAATGTGCTTCAGGAAATAGTGATGTTCAGGATGAAGAGAAGAAGAAAATTAGTGGAAGTGGAGAAAACCAGATAACATTTTTTTCAGGCAAGAAGCATATTAAAGCAAATAAAGAACTGGAGGGGGAGAGTCTGCTGGGACCTGGAGCTTAGCAGAGAAGTGGTAAAGCAAATAGCAGAAGTTAGAGAATAAGAGAGATGGAAACTGAAAGGAGAAAATAGCCTCACAGCACATGGAAGCAAAATATCTGGAGGAAACCCTGGGGGACACTAGTGTGGATTTATGTCCTGCAATTATAATTAGTGAAAATGAGGGGATAAAATGAGATTTTGAATTTTCAGAAACACAGAACTATTTGCAAGTTTTAAAGTATGTTTTGTGTTGTCCTTGTCTGCTATTTTCTTTCTGAACTCCCTCATCCATTCCTTGTCTTTCCAGAAAGCACCTTGTCTGTGACACACCCTGGGATGAACTGCACTTGTCAGTGGAAGACACAGCAGGAAGAAAACTCCAGAGAAATTTCAAGATCCACTTGTAATAAACATAAAAGATATCTATAAATTGCATGGTCAGAAATAGCACCAACATAAACAGGATGTGGCAACTGGAATGAGCATATTACTATGCTCATCAAATGATCAGATCTGCAGTGGGACAAGATTATTTATATTTTTAAAAATGCTTTATGCCTGTCAGATCCCTGGTAATGGTTTGCACTGAAAATTTATTAAGGAGTTGGACAGGCAGAAATGTGAACCATTGTCATACTTGGTTATCTAGAAATGCATTAATCCATTGGCAGGCTCTGGACGCTGCAAAACAGGCCCTACATTTGCCTAATAAAGCAACACCTGCAACATCTAAAGCCTTTTGGTAAAGAAGACAATGGAAATGTGAGGAATTTGTGTCCTCGAGTCCACGCATCTTGGGATGTTTATAAGAGCAAATATTTATTAATTTAGGGTGGTTGTGTTTAGGATGTCTTGCAATTTCTTGTTACCTTGGATATCACCTAGTCAAAATCATCAAGATTTTTTCAAATTCCTAGTCAACCAAGTAACTTTGGAGAATGGACAGTTTTGGATAACTCAGGAAAGGTGCCTGAATATTTCCAATATTTTACTACATATAATTCATTGTAGACTAGCAGCATTAATGTCAAATCCAGCTAGTTGCACAATAATTGAGGATTCATAAAATGTTTCTGGGAATCACCATGTAATTACCATTGTCTCCAGTGGTGGTACAGGAAAATAATATGCAATATTTCAAGATATTTAATTAGGAAGTGTCAGTGAGTTACCTTGAAGATAACTACTATCACCCCCATATGACAAGCTTGTATATGACTAGGTGATGGATGAGTCCCCTCAGTATGAAAGACAGATGAACTGAGGAATATCAATGTGATATGCAGAACTCAGTGTGATGAAGTATATATAATTGTTGTTTACTCTTTAAAGGTGACCTACAAATACAGTGCTTTATGGTTACTTTTCTTGTCTTTTTTATAATGCAATGAAAAACTTTACAAAGTTCTCCAGTAGAAACTGTACTTTTTTCATTCCTTAGAAAATCTTGTCCATTTTGTTTTTTCCCCAAAGACCTCTGATCCATGAAGGATGTAACCAGTTTATAGTATCAGATATCAAGGAAAATAGATGTTTGTGTGAGGGTAATTTCTTATGTGGTCTGCTTTGGATGTGGGAGCTGTTATGAATTCATGTGTGGTTCACTAGTAATGTCAGCAGCAAAACCCATCATCCTTGTCCTGGGAATTGCAGAAAAAATACTTGTAGCCTTCACGATGAAAATGTAATATAAGGTCAGAGGCAAAACAGAAAATTTAAAGAGAATTTAAAGAAAGAAACAGAGAATTTAAAGAAAAATGGGTCTCCTAATAGGTATTTATGTCAAAGGAATTAAGGAATTACCGGTTTCTATTTATGCTATTTAGCATAAACAAGGGGCTTTGTGTTCCTTGCTCAAGTAACAGCTCTCTTACACTCTGTGGGCTGCATTACCTTACCTTTGACTAACTGCAGTTTTTCTTTCTGTCACCAGACAGCTGACTTGATCACAGCCTTCAGTTTGGGAATCCTTGCGTTTTACTCTGACTCTTGCTTACTAGCCCATTTGTCTTCTACTCTATCAGTGCCCTTCTCTGTGGACCCTAAGGTGATAATTACATTAGCTGTACTTCATCACAAGCTTGTTAGGGCTTGACAGTTGATTTTGCCTGACTATAATCAGCCTTGTCCCCACTTGTCATTGTCCCTTTGTGCAGTGGTTGAACATGACTCTTTCTACATTAGCAAGCAGTGTGCTCCATTAGGAGTGGATCTGCTGAGTGAAATAACCTGCACTGACCTCTGTCATGCGTGTGGTTTTGGGAACTTGGTGCTAGTTACACCCTGGTCCTGTAGGCTGAATGCCTGAAGCACCTCTTTGGGTTTGTTTTCATCTGAAAGAGGCTAGTTCGTGTACTCTGAGACAGGTGTCTTGTGGAAATCACAGCACAATGGGGAAATAGTTGGGAGATTTAAAAATGTATTTCTGACCATCAGTGCTGATGAAGGTGCCTTTGCTGCTTGCTGATATACTCAGGGTAGTACTGCTCCAACTAGCTTAAAGTGAGACCAGATTCCTAGGGCTTCCTTGTGTTCTGGGTTAAAAGGCAGGTAAAAATAGTTTTATGGTTTTTCTACAAGTAAATTTTCTCTTCCTGTTTTCATTTAGCAGAGGACAAATGCTCTTTTGTCTCAGTGTGTGCATCTTGACGAAGTGTAATCTGGGTTTAATCCCATGGAAGTATCTCAGTGTGATATCCAGCTGACTTCAGTGGATCATCTCAAAACTAGAACAGGTGAATCTCCTTGTCCCTTCTAACTCTTCAGCATGGCTGGGGCCCCTTTTATTTCCTTAGTATAAATGTGTACATGAAAAGGAAAATAATTGCATGCATCTACACTTTCTCTGCTTTTTTGTATATTGAAGTACTTGATCCGTTTTGAAGTCCATGAGTCTCTCACCTTGGATTGTACATATAATTTGTTCAATTATAATAATAATAAAATTATTAATATAAAAGTATTTCATTAAATTCTGTCTTTAAGTATAAATTTAAAATAGACTGGTGGAATTTGCTGGAAGATCCTACACATCAAGTAAGAATCTGTGTGGCTGAGAAAACTGATGAGTAAAATTGTGATTGAAGAAATTCTCCATTTATTTGACAGGAATATTTATTTGAGACAAGTTTGAAAGCAAGGCCAGAGTCTACTTTTTGCAGTTGTTGCAACCTCCAATGCTGGAAGAAGCACAGGAAGTACAGAAGCTGAGAAAACTGGTTGTGGTAGGTTTTGCATTCATTGGTCATGGGTTATGTGTTGAGAGCAGAGTTGTGTCCATTCTGATTCTTTCACTGAAAAACTGCTCATGAGGGGTCTTTGTTAATACAGCATTTAGTTCATATCATAGATACCACAAAGGTGCTCAAAACACAGTGCTACTATGAGGAAAGGCTCTTACAAAAGCGTTTTTTGCTCATTTTCTGTGATTCTGAATGTGAACTTGTGCAAAACACATGCAAGCTGATTTTGAGTAAACTATTATTTTATGAAAGTGTGGCATCACTATTCTAAACTCTTTATCTCTTTCTTTCCCATATTTTTCCCTTTTCTTCCATGCAGTTCTTTTGTGGAATATTCATTATTTAATTTATTTAATACTGCATATTTTTTTCCACCAAAGGTTTCTTAAATAAAGATCTTTTCTTTTTTCTTCATTGTAGGTCAAGACTAGAAGCAGCAATGATGCTTCTCTTTTTTCTAACAAAAACGTAGACTTGTGAAGACTCATAAATAACAAGTGAAACTTGTTGACTGCATGGGAGACATATTTGCAGACAGAGTGAAAGCATAAACAATGTGTTATCATTGTTCCAAATCAAAACAAGATCAACACTAGGTAAAAAGTTTATAAGCATTGCGCATCACAAAAGTATCTTGTGATATTAGAAGGTAGTGACCAGACCTTCAGCTGTAAAAAAATTGTCTTAATACCACTGATGTTGCTGGAGACATGACAATCCATACCAGGCTGTGCTGGCCTTCTGATTTTTATTCTGCATTTTAAACATAATTTTTGTAATCAATCTCCATTTATATCAATGACAAATGCATATTTCACACAGTCAGAAGTAGACAAAGAGGTGCATTCATTTTTATAACTGATAAATTAGTGTCTTTGTTCAAACAACTTGCATTTACATTCACTGTTAGAGAAGGAAAAGCTTCTTAAAAATGTGTAAGCTGACTATGCAGGTTAACTTAAATGTGCAGTCGTACAGTGTTGACTCAGAGTTAAATTTAGGAGCACTTTGCAAAACTAGTGGAAAGTAGAGCATTTGTTCAACATCACAGACTTGCAAATGGTTGAGCTAAATATATGGTGAGCACTCAGTCACAGGTCAGGCTCAAACAGTGTACTCAAAGTGCTTTCTGTGTATTGATTGGTCTAATTTTGGAGATCAATTTGTGTTTTATTCAAAATTGGACAAGACTGTGAGGAAAACTTGGACCTATGGGATACAGAAAATGACTGATACATAAAGTAAGCTTGATGCTCTGCTTCTCTTTGTGTTCCTTATGCAGCCACTTCTGGAAACAGTACTCAGCTACCAGGGATCAAATTCTCTCAGAGCTGCCTGTGAGATACCTCCTCCAGTTACACTGGGCAAAAGAATTTTAGTTTATCAATTATTTGTTCAGAGGTCTTCCCCAGTTCTTATCAAACTGGGACCTGGGCTTTCAAACCCAGACATGTACTGTTTGAGCAAATGTGTAATTCATGTGTGTAAATGCACAGTGTGCTCACATAAATCAGTTGCTCTCATCCACGGGTGACCAGACAGCTGCCTAACTGGCCATGTTCCCATACAAATACCTTATTTAGAGACGAGAATTAGGAATCCATGATATATGGATGTCATTGTATGCCCTTAAACTGATTAATGGGAAAATTATTTTTCACCCTTTATTTGTTTCATATTCTCCCATCTCCCTCTAACCTGTCCCAGAACATAAAACACTCCAAAATGACCATCCAGTCTTTCGGATGATGAATTCCTCTGGGTAGGAGGATTTGCTTTATATGTTTTCTCTTGTGAGAACAGTGTACTCTTCCGTGCTGGGGAAGTGCTTGAGTGCATGCCCATAATTTCAGCAAGACCAGTGCCCAGGGTCCATGAATTCATATGCCGTCCCACCACCTGTCTCCAGAGGAGCCAGCAGACAACCAGAGGTGCTGGAGGCATCCTAAGGAGCTTAGTGCTCAGAGGATGTGCAGGGGTTGTGGTGGTATGTGCTGAGCTTGTGCTTACAACAAAGACATTACTTGAAGACTCTTCCTCGCCCCTTGTAAAGGGTTCTTCTGTCACAGTGCACTGTTGGGATAGAGGTCCATGCATTCTTGTTATCTGATTTCAGCTGGGAATAACATTCAGTCAGGTCAAACCAATTTTTTAATTATGACCATCTAATACCCATTAATTGAGTGCATCAAGTAGCTTAAAAGTCGTTCAAGACTGAGATGAGTCCATCTTCAGATGTTACTTGAAAATGAATGATCAGTCCTGCCTGGGAATGGATGTTTCCAATATGTTATGAGAATGGCTGCAGAGTCCTTTTTGAATTTGTTGTTTAGCCAATGACTTGCTGACATCTGAATCTGCACAATTTGTGATGAGTAATTTAAGCCATAGGGAGCAGAAAGTGTGACTGAATTAAAAGACCAAAAAATGCTTGAAAATGCTTTCATGATCCTTTTTCTTGCTTAAAACTTGAAGATCAAAAAAGAAAACATTTCCATTTAGGATCACTTCACACTGTACCAGGAACCAGAAGAGCTGCCAAGTTGAGCTCATTGGATATATCCACATTAAATGGCATCTCTTTGTAGTCAATCAGGACAAAGCTTTACACATTAACAAGAAAATATTAAACACTGATTTTGTGTGTTTTTACTTGTCTTCAGAGGATCATTCTGTAAGCAATTTGTGTTACCAGATAGACTTTATTCCACCATTGTATATGAATTACCTGTTGCTCACTTATTAATCCCACTTTTCTATTTTCTTTTCAACCAGTCTGAGAGGTGCAGAGATTCGAAGAGTCCAGAGCAATGTTAGAATACAATGTTGGAGTATTTTCTGAAGTTTATAATATATGTCACTGCTCTGAGGCTAAGTTAGAAAAGTTCAAGATTTCTGCAGTGACCTTTGTTGTGAAGAGAAGGATTGCCAGACCTGGGGTTTAGGTTGGAAGTTAATCGGCTGTGGGGGGCAAAGGAAGAACAGTGTCTCTCTCCTCTCCGAAGCACCACATCCTGGTGGTAGCAGATGGCTGGATGCTAGGATCAAAGGAATCATGTTCTCTTTCACTGTGATAATTGCAACACTCCATGCTGACTTCCACGTTTATGATCATGGGTGAATTTGATATATTTCAATAGAAAAAGGTCCAGGAAAATGTATTTTCTGAACAGGAATGAAGACAATTATAATCCTGACTAAAATACATGTGCTCAGCCTTTTAAACACAGTGAACAAGTGCAGTGACTTCTGGGCTAGATATGGCTCTCAGTCACTGCTCTTAGCAGTGAGATGCTACTTTGCTGATGTTGTAGGTGAGTGAGTGGGGTTTGTGCAGCCCATCCCTTCACGAGACGAGAGGTTATTTTCACCCAGGTGAAGAGAGCTTCCCTTGTGCCTTGTGGTAAAGGATAAGCAGTTGGAAACACTAACCACAAACCAGTGCTTTTTGTTAGCTGGCTATTTGCAGTTATCTAGCTTTTAAAAACTGACTTACAGGTGTTTTGCAGGTCAATTTTTATGGCTTGCTTTGATGTATGATAAGAGGACACTGCATAGGATGAATGTTTGCTCCCATAGTTTCTTGGGCGGTAAGTAGTTAACAGCTTAACTGAGCAAAAATGTGTATTTAATCCCCCCCACAAACGCCATTCAGTTGTAAATATCTCTACATTTTTGAGTACAGAATTTGAAATAGGAAGTCACCAGAGTCCATATTCCACATGTGAATGTAGGAAGTAGCCAGGAGGCATTTCTTGAGCATGCCACGTTCAGATAGAGGCCATATAGGCAAATGGCCATGATCAGCTAGCATTGAATTAGACAGCTTCCAAAGAGCACTTAACCTCCAGAAGAAGAGAGCTGACCTAAGCCATGGTTCAAAACGTGTGTAAGCAGCAGGTTTTTTACTCCACCACTGCTATCCCAGGACCAGGAAAGACAATGAATGAGGGTGCATGTACAGCAATAAAATTTCCTATTTGTTGACTTGGTGTTCTGGGTGTTCTGCAACAGCATTTCAGTCTTTTTTTCCTTCATTCCCTGGGAATTTATTGTTTGAAAAATTCTCTCTGTAATTATGATTTCTTCTAGAGGATCATCAGGAAGACCTGTAAGCTGTTTCCTGACAGGAGATTGAGAGAGAAGTGAAAATGAGCTGTTAACAAGAATGCTGCCTGCTGTCTGAACTGCCCTAATTCATGAAGGGACATAAAGCTTAGACAAAAATTTATGGTGCCTTAACCCTGGGAATGACTCAGTTGTTTAACAGCATGTTTGTGTTCACACAAGCATAGGATCTGGGCTGAACCAGAGCATCCGCTGGAGCACTGCCAGGGATCGACAGGGGCTCTTCAGGAAGGACCATGCAGGGGCATGGAGGGAGTTCTGTCTGAAGGCAGCAGGAATGCACAAAGCTCTGCCCTGCCATGGGTGATGAGAAAGCTCAGAACTTGCAAGTTAGGATCAGCAGGAGTAATAATGTGGGTGTTTCTGAGCTGGGTGCCTGCTACTGCCAGCCTGACTGGCAAGAACAGGTGAACCCTTCTGCTCGAAGAAATCTCATGTTTGCAAACCCTGACCTTCCTGGGAGACTCCAACCACCCTGATACCTGCTGGACACAACACAGCAGGACACAAGTGATCTGAGAGGTTTCTGGAGCACAGAGATGATGACTTCTTGATGTGGGTGATAGAAGAGCCGACAAAGGGAGACACTCTGACAGACCTGAACTTACCAAAATGAAGGTTGTGGGCAGGCTTGGCTTGAGTGACCATGAGCTGTGGAATTCAGGGTCCTGAGGCATAGGAGAAGTGCCAAGATCAGTTATCACAATTCTGAACTTCAGAAAAAATTTTGTCTTGTTCAAAGACCTATTTGAAGAATCCTGTGGGGCATGGCCCCAAATAGCTGAGCAGTCCCCTAAGGGCTGGCTGATTTTCAAGATCACCTCCTCCAAGCTCAATAATGGTCCAGCCTGACAAGCAGGAAGGCAAGCAAAAGTGGCAGAAGGGCTTTCTGGATAAACAAGAGCAAAGAAGACTTATCCCCACTAAAAGAGGAGTGGGGCAGAGAATAACTAAAAAAATTGTACATGCACAAATCCTTGGACCTGAAGGAATTTGAAGGAATCTCCCTATAGAAGGAGGATTCTGTGTTCTAAGCAGCTCTTCCACCTTTTTGTAACATGTGAATTTAGGTTTTTTTTTTCTGAAAAGAAAAATCTACTGAAAGCCAGTTTACTTTTCTCAGTATAACCACTTCTCTAATCTTGCAAACATATTTCATAGCTGCAAGGTGATAATAAAACTGTTCAGAGCTCAGTTCAACAAAAATATACACATCTGAGCAAGAAAAAGAAACAGTAATTGTAAACAACTGAATATATCAAGTAATCTAAAACTAAATAGTTTATGAAATGTACATAGTTAACTACTATCTAATAAAACTATTACAAAGAATAAGCCACAAACAAAAAAAGGCAATAAACAAGCATCTCTTTAATACTAATTGGGCTGGCCCTGCAGTTCAACATTTATTAGGGCCATATTGATGTATTTATAAAATAAATACTATATTTACAAATGATGATTATAAAAAGAACTCTGAAAGCTGCCCTGAAACTGTATTATTTGTCATGTTTTGGATTTTTTTGTGTCAGAATCTGTTAATTAACTGCAGTGTTATATTTTTTTAGATATATCAATTTATCCAAGCTGTTGTTCCATTTCAAAAGATCTCAGAATAAGATTCTTCACCTATTCTGTTGAAAGCTCACTATCCCACAGAGCCATTCTTTAATCACTTCAATGCATGCCTGCATAGAGAGCAGAAAGTGTTCTTGACTTTATTAAAATACATCTCTTCTTCCAAACTGAAAACCAATCCAGATTCAGAGTCAAAAGATCATCTTGTTCAGTTCTAAAAGGTTTTTTAATTTTTTGTTTCTGATGTTAATAAGCCTTGAAAGTTTGAGTATTGTTGCTGGTGGATACTTTGATCAGTGGATTTGAAATGGAAGCTCTTTGGCCATAGCCCTTATTTTCATTACACTCAGGCAGCACTGATTACAATGGAGACCAAACTCATTTGGACGCCTCTTAACGCCAACAGCAATAGATAACAATTTTAGAAAGAATATTGATAAGCACAAAACTTTAAGTGAGATGATTTTTTAAAAAATTTCTTTCCCTTGTGATTTTTGACCTGAGGTCCTCTATAAGAACCAAACAGGATTTTCTAAGAATTAGTGTTTCTCCTGCAAAATATGTTTCTAAGTTGGATTGGGTGATATAAATGTCCTCTTCCCAGCTGCAGATATATCTGTCCAGTGACTTTTGGTTTTCATGTACCAATAAGATAGTTTTTCCCATATGACTGAGCAGATCTGTGAGCAGCACAATAAAGGAGACAAGCAGATGAAGGTTCTGCAGCTGGCCATAATCCTATCCTCCTCTCCTAACCTCTATTAAGAGGTTTTGAATTTATTCAACATAGAGCTTTCCTCCTGGATCTGCTGTAATAGTCTGGTTAAAATTAAAAAAAAAAAAAAAAAAGAAAATCAAACCAAAAACCTTGGGAAAAAAACAAAAAAACATGAAAATCTTGTAAATAGAAGTCTTCATGCCACTCTTTTTCTTCACCCAGCAGTGGTTCAAAATGTGGAGAAGTCTGGTTAGGAAGCGATCACAGGAAAGTGGCATTGGTGACTGCTTTCTTGAATTCAGGACAGCAAAATGCAGAACAAGGCTGCTTTGAGCATGCATAGCCTGCCTGCTTCTAGCTTTGGAGGATACAGAGCTCCCCAAAAGACGTAGCAGCTCTAGGAGCTGCAGGAGCTGTAGCATCTAGGAAGGTCAGCAGCAATTATTCAAGCTGAAGATGTTCTCACCGTTTTACTTGCTTGGCTCATAACTTGCTTCCAAAACCTATAAATGTATATTATATCTTGAGAAACTAGCAGTTGGTTTGGATTCTGGTTTTGTTTTCTTGCAAAGAGCATTATTTTAATAGAGTTCTGTTTTACATTAAAATTCCATTAAAATACTTTTTTTTCTATTCTTCTGGTGCACTGTTTCTAATCTCTGATATCCAAAAACTCACCTCACCCAAATGAAAGATTGATCTGATTCACATTTTCAGGAAAAGATATAGTGACCTGTTGTTGCTTGAAACCTTGGATAGCAGGTTCCCAAGTGAGCAGTATTTATGGCTGTTTTATAAGCACTTAAAAAATAGGATGGAAATACCAGTATAGCCTTGAGTACCAAAGATACTTTATGAAATCTCACTTTAAATTATAATGTTTTGAATTTAATGCATTGTAATGTTCCTAATTTTGAATTAGGAAGGAAAAGGAATTAATAACATTTGCACTGTGTGACTCCGCTATGTGGAAACTCGCAGCATCTCATAATGGTTTAGATGGCAACAATAAATAAACAAAATGGGCCTTAAGCTATTTTTTTCTCATTTGTATGCACAGAGGTGTCACCAAAATCACCGGTTTTCTCTCTGTAGTGGTAACAGAGTCCTTGTTTCAACTACAGTTGTTATGAAAGTCAGTTATCATTATACTCCTAATAGTTTTTATCATATGATTGCACTTCTGAATCCATAGCATCTCTTGTGTTTGCTGTTGAGATGTAGTTGAAAATTTGGACGCATGTAGGTATCTACCCATTTAGTAAAGAAAGGTATATTAAAAAAAACCCAACAGGTTTTCCACATCATAAAATGCCCCACTGCTGGAAGCACATTAAACAAGGATTTCTGGGTGGGACTTGGCCATGGCAGAGGATAAGGAAATACTTGTATTTTGGGGGTAAGTTAACTGGCATTTTTTGTTGCTTAGTGGTTTATTAGGTTGCACTTCATCATTTGTAGGTTCACTGGTTTGATTGCTGATCATAATGAAATGTTGTTGTTACAATTTCTTGCTTTAACATTGTTTTGTATTTGAGTAGGGTGAAAAGTCAAAAGCCTAGTAGCTAAGGGAATTAGGTTTCCTGTCTTTAATGGCTGCTAATGAATATTCAGCTGTTGAAATGGAGAGAAAAGTAGTAGAAATCAAAGTGACTAGTGACTGACAGAGCCCAAAGAGCAGCAAGCTGCAGGATTTATCTGCTGATTCATGTGCTTTGTGTTTTATATATTGACTGTGTGAGTAAGCATCAGCCATGTGATGTCCATGAGGGGTTACGTAGGGAAAACACATTTTTTTCATGAAATGATACCTGAAATAATTAAAGAATCACAGAATAATTTATATAGGAAAAGACCTCTGAAATCATCAAGTCCAACCCATGACTCAGCATGTCAACTAGACCATGGCACTAAGTGCCACCTCCAGGAATGGTGACTCCACAACCACCCTAGGCAGTCCAAGTCAATGTTAAATCACTCTTACTGTAAAAAAATTCCTCCTAATGTTTAACCTAGATGTCCCTTGGCTGAGCTTGAGGCCATGCCTTCTTGTCCTATCACTGGTTACCTGGGAGAAGAAACTCTTGGCTATAATCTCTTTGCAGACAGTTGTAGTGAGCGATAAGGTAATCCTGAGCCTCCTTTTCTCCAGGATAAACAACCCTAGCTCCCTCAGCCACTCCTCACAGGACTTGTGCTCCAGACCCTTCCCAACTTTGTTGCCCTTTTCTGGAGTTTCTTCAGCACCTCAATCCCTTTTTTGCAGTGAGGGGCCCAAAACTGAGCACAGGATCTGAGATATGGCCTTACCAGTGCCGAGTACAGGGCAGCAATGACTGCCCTGGTTCTGTTGGCCACACTGTTGATGATACCATCTAGGATGCCATTGGCCCTCTTGGCCACCTGGGCACAGCCAGCTCATGTTCAGTCACTTTCAACTGGCACCTGCAGGTCCTTCCTCCCTGGGCAGATTTCCAGACATTCTCTCCCCAGGCTGTAGCACTGCCTGGGTTGTTGTGGCCAAAATGCAGGACCCAGTATCTGGGCTTGTTAAGCCTCATATTGCTGTTCTAGGCCCATTTCCTCATCCTGTTCAGGATCTCCTCTGCAGAGGCCATCTACCACAGATTGACACCCAACTAAGTGTTGTCTATAAATTTACTTAGGATAGACACCATCACCTCATCCAGATCATCAATAAAAATACTGAATAGCACTGGGCCTAATACTAATCCCTGGGGGACATCCCTGGTGACTGGACATCAACTGGATGCAGCATCATGTTCTTGGATGAGAAGATTCACTACAGTTCTTGGATGAAAAACAACCAAGGCTATGTATAGAAATGTAATTCAAAGGAGTTTGAAAAGAGCTAGGAGAAAAATGGAGAAGAAACTGCAAGGTCAGAACTTCTAGGTACACAGTGTACTGGACAGCCAAATGCCAACTGAAGGGGTGTTTCATAGAAATACATACATTTAAGGCCAAGGCAGAAGTAGAACTTGGATAACAAAGTAGTCTATCTAAGGAACAGACAAAATGTTTTCTCTACTGAAGAGACAATGAGAAAGCAAAAAGAGAAGATAACAGGAAAGACAACAAGAATAGAGTCCAGTTTCACAAGAGAGGAAAAGAAAATGGAAATAACTAGGGATAAAGACTACAGGCAAGAACAAGATCGTCTCTTAAAAGCAGAGAGCATGAACAGAAAGTGAAGAGAGCACAGAGAATCAGTATGAGGGAAGGTAAGTTGTGGAAAGCTTGCTCAGTGTTCAATAAAACAAAGTTTTCTTTGAGGATGACAGCTCTCTGAAATCCATAGCTATAGATTGCATCTCAGAAGAAGTGTACAAGGGAGTGGAGAAAATTTGTGACTCACCTTCACACTGGGATATTACCAGGTAGCCTTGGCATCAAGCAAGTGATGGCTCAGGTGATTTCTAGCTTTTAAAGGGGATAAAGTTTGAAAAAATAATACAATTAGACAGATAGCATAAGATCTTGGGATATTTGGCCACTGCAGTTTTAGATTGGACATTAGACATTTACAAAGAAGATGCTGCAAATGCAGCTATGAATCCAAGATTCACAATTTCAAGAGGGAAGCCAACATACTAAAGGAGTGAGTGAACGTAGTCAGCCCAGACTAAGGAACTTGGGAACTAAGTGCAAACGACTCTGGGAATTTCTTTCTGTCAGAAGAATGCTCACTGTGAGAAAGCTCTTTCTAAGCTAGAGCCAGTCCTTATAGATCAGAAAAAAAATATTGGGAACCTGTACTGAGGAGAAAAATTAATGAGCAAAAAAACAACCTGGATTTTGCAAGGTAGTCATTACAGGTGTAAAAAGAATTGTGCTGGAAGTTCAGCTAAGTTAGAACTGAAAAAGATATTTAAATTAATAGAGGAAAAATGTTTGCTTAGCTGTAAGAAACTTAGATCAATGAACTTTTGTCTAAAATGATCCTCCTAGTTTGATCAAAAAATATTTTTTTTTTTCACAAGCAGAGGAAGGATTATTTAATCCTCCAACACAATGGAAGCTGAGAAGGGACATGTGAACACTGCCTGCAAATACATCTGGGTGGAAAGGCACCACATAGGAATAAAAGGTCAGTCTGGATAATGAAGGAAAGTTTCTGACCACAAGAGCTTTGAAGCTGTGGAAAGGCCTTCAAGTCGGAATAAAATGGAGCTGGAACAATTTATGGATGAGATTATCAGAGTTATCTATGACAGCAGGAATCTTTACTTGGTGATCTGGGAGTTCCCTTCCACTGCAATGTCACTTCTAATTTGAGGGCTAGCATAGCAAGTCTTTCTGCCAAGGAACGGAAAGACAATTGTGAGAAAAAAGTTAGTTTTCATAATGACAGAGCTGGGAAGTACGACAGTGGTTTCAATAATCTGGGTGTATAATTATTATAGGCTTATTATTAGCCAAGATTTTGGGGGTCCTTATAGTTTTAAAACTCCCTTCTTTAGTTACTATTTAAGCATAGCTTATGGCATAATATTTCCTTGGCTAGAACTGAAAATAGAAATGTCTCAAGAAAACAATGAGAATTTTTATTTCATAATATGAAAATACTTCAGTTAAAAATGGACAAAGCAAAGTAATTTAAATATACTCTCTTCTAACAGACTACCAAACCTTCATCCCCAAATTAAATCAACTCAATTACATTTCTCCTTTTCCTTGGCTGAAAGCTTTTCAGGAGTCTCTTAGAAGAGCATTGGTCTCAGTTCCCTTTCTTGCGTCTCTTGCTCTCTCTTCTTTTTGTAGTGAAAATTTTACAATGATTGGAAAACATATCATATTTTTTCAGCTGTGGGATAAATCAGTAAAACTTACTGAGATTTATAGCATAGACTAGACATATGTTCTGAAAAAACATTTTTGGGGTCATCAAGTTATATGGGATATGAATGAAGGGGACTTCAGCTAGAGCTGTGATGAGAAGCAGCAGATCTATTACTTTGAAAAGAATATTTTTAAAGTCACTTGTCAATAAATACGTGGATAAACTTGTAACCTCCTTTGCAAGACAGAAGATGAAATGGACCTTGCCAAGATTCCTCAGCAACCTTAGATAGCAGTCATTTGTTCTCAGCAGGCTATATCAACATTTTGCAGATATTTAGAGGCAGCACTGCATACACAAAGGGTAGTAAAATGTGGTTTGTAGTAGAACACCTGTTGCTAATAACAAGTGATGAGCTAAAATGAACAATGGATATTAAGTTTTTAAAGTTTCTCTAGTCCCCTCTAGCTACGCCACCTATTACAAGCCTGCTTTGATTTCACACCAGAGTATATCATGACTCAATGAGAACCATACTACTCAGACCAATATGAAATTCAAATCAGAAAATATATGTTTGTGGGAACAAATGGAATAGGATTGAAGTCTTTTGCTCATGTGTTATAGTTTTCTTTACAAAGAGGCTTTTGGATGTTTTTTATGTGGGCATAAAAACTAATAATAATTAAAGAAAAGAATAGACTGTCTGAGAAAACTGTCGTGCCAATTAGAAGAATCCTTTCTTTTATGATTTATGATATTATTAAGCTTAAATTGACAGATGCCAATGCTGAAATGAGATTGAGAAATATGTGAGAGTGCACAGAAATGCATCCTTTCTTTTGTGCAATAAGAATTCTTTCAGTTAGGAGAAAAATTCCTTAAACGCTTGAATTGTAGTTGTGAGAAATGTCTTGTTATGGCAGGCAGAGTTTGTTAGGTGCCAGAAATAAAGCATAGAAGTCAAACTGAGTAATGATGAGGTGCACTTTATTAACTTATTTGACCTATTGATTTTAAACAAGTCAAATCTGAATTTAGCTCAGTTGTCAGATCTGGACTGTATGAAGCAGGCCTGAGGGATCGCCGTAGCCTATTTTTTATAACACATTTCCTAAATTTCAACTTTTGACTCTTAGTCATTTTGTTCCTCCTGAAATATTTGCAGTTTTTGTGGCAGCTTGGTAACTTGTCTGGATATATGTGGAGAATGGTCTGAATATTTCAAAAGAAAATAGTGCTGGTTGCCCACAGCTCACAATAGCTTGAGAAACATCTTGTTTGGAGAACAGAGACCAATTCAGACTGCAGACAGATACACAAGTGCTTCCAGCTTAATTTTCTGAGATTTTTTTTTTACCCTTCAGGTAATTTACTTTCTCAACCTTGATTGGAATATTTACTCCAGTTAAATCTAGGCCATTTGATTCAGTGGTTGCAGCAGAAAACAGCTGGCCACTATATACTTTAGTATTTATATCCTGTTTTTTGTTCTATTCATGTTTTTAAAAAGCAATAAAAGATTTTATTCTTACAGTGTTTTATATATTGCCATTTGGTCCTTTCTGAGCTTCTTTCTCTAGAAAGACATCATTTGCCTCATCTTTTATTTGATACCCACCTGCAGACTTACTGTGCTGTGTCTAACCTTCCTTCTAAAATTGTACCAGAAAGAGGGAATGAGTCCCCTTCCTGGCCAATTATCCCCTGAGTCTTTTGCATCTCTGCTTTGTATCTACTTCAGTGTGCAAAATCATCTGATAAAATGTTTTTTCATGTAATTTATGAGAAGATCAAATCCCATTTTTTTCTCTGACAACTCTTCTTTTTCAACTTCCATGTGAATGTTGCTGTGTGTGATATGTCCCCACTGGGATGAAATGTGAGAGCTGTCCCACAACAAAGTACCTTGCAGAAGTGATCACACAGTTTTGACTTAACACTAGATTCACCAGCAAGGAATGTTTGTAAGCAGTATAAGGAATGACTTTTCAGAATGCAGCAAAATATTAAGCCTCTTCAAAACTATAGTTACCTATTTAAATTCAAAAGGAAGCCATATTAAATTTCTTTTTCACTCCATATCTTTTCTGCAACGAAATACAGGTTTAATTATTGCAGGACATTTTGTATTTTATCTTCTGTTTTCCATTCTGCTTCTTGGCATGGGTATGCCTTCAATAGCTCTTTATTGAGAATTCAAATCCAGAAATGTTTTTATCTTGGGTGACAATCGTTGAGCAGGTGGCATCTACAAAGAGGAGTTATAAAGGGATTAGTCGAAGGTAGAGTACCACAAGTTCTTTTGAACACACGTAGGAGTGACGCGCAAGAGGTGGGAAAAGGGGACTATTTGGCTTGATTAAATGCAGGTGTTATGAACATGAAGCAGAAGAAATGACTTTATTAAGCTTAGGGGTTACTAAAAAATTTATGACACTATGAAAAATACCAGCTCTTTCCCAATTAAAAGAAAATCAACAACAACAAAAAAGGGATCCTAGGAACTGTGAAAGAGCAAGAGGTAGCAGCACTATGAAAATTTTGGTTTGCTTTGTTTGCTTAAAAGGGACCTGAGAGTTGACTCAGCCTTGCCACAGCCTCAGTCACATCCCGGCCGAAATCCAGGGGCTCTCCTGCTGCTGTAGTGGAGTGTCTGTGTAATTTCCAAACAACTTTCTTGGCCAAGGGCATGTTACCATCATGCTCTGAAGCTGAAGGGTGACTTAATAGTACCCATCACAGCAGTTGCCTGGGATGAAAGCTCCTTAGAGAGAGGTTCTATGGCTTCAATTCTGGGTGGCCTCACACAGTTTTTGCCACTTTTTTTAACCTTCCTGATACTCTTAGGAAAAAAATACATCGAGTTGGCAGTATGGTCTGCTGATGGAAGCAGGTCTATGAGATGTTTCTGCTTTTGCTGCTGCATTTCCTCCTGTTCCAAGTGTTTGTTTCCTCTGTCATTTGTGTCTGCAGAATATGAAGACATTATACTGCCCACTCACATCAGTGTAGCTTTGGTGGCTGCTGTTGTCACATGTCAGCCCTTTCCATAGTGCTGTGCTACTCAGCTGTGATCTATAAAGAGTTTCTAAACTCCCAGATGTTGTGACCCTGCTTGCTCCATGGGCAACAAGGCATAGTTTATGAAATCAAACTGTGGAAATCTGTTATTTCAGACTCCAGTCTCTGAGTGTATCAACACACAAACTGATGCTGATTTTCCAGTATTAGGGAAGAGACTGAGACACCATCTAAAAAATACAAAGCCATTATATAATTTAATAATTATTTGGCCAAAGAGAGACTTCTAAGTGTGATAAAAATTACAGGTGACAATAGTTCTGCTTCTAAAAGCAATATTTTATTATCCCTGTCTCAGAATGAGAACATGACCATGTCAGAAATCAGCTGATTTCTCACAGCTTTTCCACTCAGCAGAGCTGATTTTGAGAACTCTGCAAGTCTTTCCCAGGCATATCTATAATGTGCAGTGAAGTCTTGTATGAAGAAACTTGAAGAAAGGCTGCCCTGAGATGATAATTCAGAGCCAGAAATCTGAGATAATTGTAGGATCCAGGACCCACTGGGATCAGCTCTTATTTCAGTAGAATGGTATGTACTAAGAGTTTTATGATTCTCTAGTCTTTCTTACAGCTATTTATGGAAGAATTTTATGGATGATTTTGGTGTATGCATGAAGGGGTATTTTTAATATTTTCCTTAACAATGCTAGGTAATATATTTGCCCTGCAAATGTATGGAAATGAATTGCCTTTAAATTGTACATGGAGTAAAAATTGGCTGAAAAGAAGCATTAAACAACAAAAAAAAAACCACTCCCATTAAAAAAAAAAAAAAAGAGGAGAAAAAATATAAAAATATCTTTTCATCATTCTTGCAAATGCAATGTGGAACTAGCTGCTCATTCTCAACACTTGCCCAATCTCTGTGTTTCACCTTGCAGTGTGCTTGCAGGATATACATTTTCTAGGGAATTAGCAGTGATAAATATTGATATTACAGTGTTAAACACATAGTAGCAACAGTAACCATCAAGAAAAATCTTGACGATTTGCAACAAAGATTGAAGAGCTTCCACAGAATTTGTTCAAATCATGCTGCAAATCCACATCTCCCAGAGTAAATGGTACTTCACAGTACTTGGAAATTACATCTGGACGTACTATTTTCTGTACAGCCTAGAAAATCCAGTCTCTCAGCTCCTCTGGCTCTCCAGCCTCCAGAATTGCTGCTTGAATGGATATATTGTGCAAAATCAGATTGATTTGGCATACAACAGGGTGCTCTCATCTCATCGCACAGAAAGCCAAATGCTTCATTAAATATTTTGCCAGTTCTACTTTTTAGAAACAGCACTTAACTGCACTGCTACTACAGCCATTACAGTCCATCGAAGTGCTGCAATAAATTGCCTGTCACCCTAATGGGAAAGTTTACATAATAGAACAAAACACAAGCTTTTATGCTACTAGCCATTGAAAAAAACATATACATTTACACTGTTTGGACATTAGATAAAAGCTGCTGGATTCACAGTGTTACAGCCAGGACTGCAGATCAAAAATAGTATTAATAGTCCCTGTCTTTCTCAAAAAGGGAGCTTTTAATTTCTGGTTTTAAAATTAATGTTGCTACTTTTGATTCTGAGTAATTCAGTGAAAATGAAAGGGCCAGTTTCTTTTTCTACAGCTAACTCCCCTAGGAAGTAGACATAATTGTATAGTATGGACTTAAGTAGAATCCCAAATTCTGACTTCTGCTGATGCTGATTTTTACCCTTTCTTCTCACCCTAGAGCTCCTCACATGGACCTGAGTTTGCAGACGTAGAGTGTGGGAAAAGGCCCAGAAATTACAGACACCAATGTTTTCTTATTACAGACAGGTACATCTGCTGTCCATACCTGAAAAATATCACATTCTAACTTACATAATGGAAGCAATGAGGCTGCAGCCATTTTTTTTTGTTGTAGAGAATTCCCACAGCAGTCAGGTAACTAATCACATTGTTACAGATGAAGGCAGTGCATTCAGGAAAGCCATGTCTGCTCACAGAACACAAGCAGAGCACCCTCATGGTGAGGCATTTACCACTGGAGGTGATGCTATAAAAGAGCTCTCTTTCAGATGGGTTACAGCTGGGCACTGCAGCTTTCAGGTGGCAAAGCCTGCGGCTCTGGAGGCAGAGTCCGCAGAAAATTCTCACCTGCCTTCTGACGAAGCAGGTTGTTTCTAAAGCCACCCAGACTACTGCTGATGTTCACTGGTGATATATAAAAAGCTGGGATGTTACCCTTAGATACAGACAGCAGGAAAAGTAGTATCAGTGGTTAGGATAACTATGGCCTCTGAAATTCCAAGACTGGTGATAAATAAAATTTAACAACTTTCTTCAAATATAAATAGATTTTTAAAAAATGCATACTTCTAGACAAATACATTCAGAACTTCTGTCATGGAAAAAAATTCCTTAGACTTACATATTTTAGAAATTTTTAATGTTTTTTTTATTGCTTGAAGTGTCTGACAGGACTTACTGGTGTTTGCCATGGGTAGTCTAGGGAGGTCATTGCAAAGAAAGGCTAGGAGCAGTACCCTTTAATTTTCATGTGCAAGTTTGGTTGAGTCACTGGGGAAGCCATAAGTGATCTATTCATAACCAGGGACTTTTAATGTATTATGCTCTTCATATATATTATGAACGTGTGTGGCCCTCTAATTACCATCCAATCATAAGAGCATCAAAGTGTCTTACTTTGTTTACAGTCCTGAAAAAAGTTAGGTTTTATGAGCCTGACAATATATCCCTTTTTTTCTGTTTATATTATGTGATTTCTTTTTAATGATATGAGAAAAAACTTTCTATATAATCATTGCAATAAACCTTTTGTGAGAGTTTTAAAAACTATTTTGTACTTGTACTGCTGCAAATGGATGCTGAGTCCTATTTATATGTTCAAAAGTCCTTAAATCTTTTAAAGTACAGAGGGTTTGGGGGACCTCCCTGTAAGTGCTCCTGTTTATATTGCCAAAGTTTAGCTAGTGGTTGCAAAAACCCAGCAGCCAACTTACTAATGAGCTTGTTTTGACAGGACTGCATAACTCATTGCTTATTAATGCAGTGTTGCTGGCTGGATCATGCCACACTTTCTGGAACTGTAAAAGTGATTCAAGAGACTGTATCAAAACCAAGCTGCAAACATAATTCAGAACCAGACTCACTGGATTCACAATCCAGTTCAAATAATCAGGACAGGACTGCCATTTTCCCATGCACTGCTATTCTCTTCAGCTCAAAACTTTGATAGTCTTCAGTATTCTGAGACAAATTTATCCTGGGGATAACTCAAATGAAGTGAGTGAAGTCACACCAGGGATTCATTTGGCTCATTACTAACATCTTGTCTCCTACCAGCATGCTCTACATTGCTCAGCTGACACACTCTGGGGTGTGATGAAGACAGAAAGGCTCTGTTCAGCTTTCTGACTCCTATATCTTTTCCATGGCAAATTGTTTTTCTATTTTATTTTTAAAATAAGAGGAGTATAAGTGCTACAGGCTGAAAAGAGTTTAGAAACCAAGCAATATCAAAATCGTAACAGAGGAAATTGCAGTGATCAGCTGGGAGATGCCTTCCTCAAACTTATTCCTCCTGTTTGTGCTAGGTAGTTGAAATCTGCAGTGTAATGCATTTTGTTAATGTGTTTAGAGATTCCTGAGGCCTTCATGATCTTGTTGACTTGCCATAAAACATCCTATGGGCTTTTCCATATGCAGTACTTCTGGAAGAATCCTTTTCCTTGCTCAATTTCTAACTGAAATGTATAAAGATTGATTGACATCAATCATCATCTATGACATCAACAATCTCTGACAAGCTTGAAGAATTGATCCATTTGGCCTGCGAATTTATCTGGCATTGAAGTCTCAACACTGTCTACTCAAGGATGATCTCAGGGCATGTTTTGCAAAGAATCTTTATTAATTTAGATTTAGAAATCTCCAGAATGAATACAGTAGCTCTGTTTTATGATTCCATTCACACAAATATATAGAGGGAAACAATAGAAATTGATAAGTCTGAGACATTTCCTTTTATTTTTTTAATTAAAATATTTATGACATTATGATTACATTACATACATGCACATGCATGTGTGTAGATGCACACAGACATGTGGACACTTGTGGACATACGCACCCAGAGAAGTATGCACATCTTTCTCCCTGAAGAGGCATTTATATTTCATTGATTATACAACATTGCCCTTAAAAATCATGGAGAATAGGTAAGACAAAATTCTCACTGTAAATCCACAAAAAATATCTTAGGATGACAAAAGTTACATTTCCATTTTATGACGGAGATAAGAAAATGCCAACATTACACAAAACTTTGCCAGTGTGTCTGCCAAGACAATATAAATCTGGAGCCACATTATACTATGCCAGATCAAATCTCTGGGGATCAAGGCCTGACAAACAAAAAAACCCAACTGTATACTCATGCAGTTCTTGCTGACTAATTGTATCACCTCCAGGACTGACAGAGGATCATTACAGTGGATATGCAGTACACACAGCTTCTTCTGGTTTTAGAAGCTCCAGTACACCTTGTTTGTGTTGCTCTGATACACAATTCTGATGGGTTCTAAGAAAATTATTTATCTGCATGTATATGTGCCTGTCTTACCATACATATAAGCACGTTATGGACTTGCCTAATCTTCACTGTGAAACTAAAATATTGTCTTTTATTTTTAGCATTCCCACAGATGTCACTGGAATTACTAGGATATACCTGAAAGCCAAACTTGGTCTCAAGTTCATAAAAGTTAATAGTATCAGTAGAACACTGTAATTAAGAGATCTCCTACACTTAGCAGGAACAGTAGGTTTTAATAACTTATGATTTCAATTCTGATATATGTTCATGGGGTTAGAATAAGTCTTTTTTTATTTTCCATACTAAAAGAACCTGCACTGACTGGTTTTACTCCAAATATTTCATATGATTTATAATAAAAGCTCTTTTTCTTCTGTGAAAAATTAATCCAAGGGACAACTTCTCTTTTCTTTTAAAAGTATTTTAAATGGTTTCAAATTTACTATCTGTATGTATTGATTAAATAGAATAATCTTCAATAAGAATACGAATACATCCGAATAGTACTTTTTATTTGTACTGCTAGGTATTCAGCTATGTTATGACCCTGTAACCTTTCAGCTCTCATTCCTGGAATCAGAAACAGGAGACTGTGGTATGTTTTCTTTGGCTTCATGATAAGACATAATTGTTTTTGCTTCAGTCCATGTTGCTTCCACTGTTATGGAATTTGGCTTCAAAAATTAGCTTTGAAAAAAATATAACATCTCAAATTTAAGAAAGCTGACTTAAGGAAAAATGTGCATCATTCTGCCTGCATATTTTTATGTATTATATACTCATATGGTATCCTAAATACTGAAAACTCTTCAGTCTTGGTTGAATTAAACAGAAAACACCTTTGAACTCTTAGGGAAATGTCTGATAAATATTAATTTCTCTGTTTTTGTTGAAAAGCTGAAAATTGTTCACATTTCCTACAGTTGCTTCTCCTGTAAATGTTTGATTCTGGGCCAATGAGATAATTATATGATCTTTCACTCTCCTCTGGAATAAAAAGTGTTCACATACAGCTAGGCTATTATTAAGTGCACTGTGATGTACACTAAATATACCATGCTAAATCTTACTAAAAGAGGAAGCAGGCTGCCATGCTAATCACCTGAGCTGGGACTAACTCATATAAATTTTACCAGCTTCAAGGCAGAAGTCTTGTTTTAGCTAATCATTACAGCTCCTGCTATTCTAAGAGCAATGAGATGAGCCTGCTGCCTGCAGTGATACCAAAGGGCTGGAAAGGATTTAGGGAGTACAGAGAAGAGATGTTATAGGGAAAGGCAGAGGGAATCAACAGCCAAGGAGAGTGGGATAACCCAAAGGGGATGAAAGGAGAAAAGGCAGAGCTCCTCTTCAGCAAGGGAAAAGAACACTGAGGGCACAATTCATTATTTACCTATTTACAGACTGTAAACAATAAATAAATGTAGGGTGAGAAGAGACTCTCAAGGACAGCTGTAGCTGGCTCGTTACTTAGGAGATTAAGTGCAAGCCATGTGGGAGAAAAACCCAGACAGCTCAGAGGAGGGGTTGAATTTCTTTACTAGTCTGTGTTTTCCCATGTAAAGACTAAAAAAATTTAAATGATCCATAATAGGAAGACATTTATAAGATTTTCTGTGGAAGATGTATTTCTAGTTCATCAGAAGTCCTTTCTTCCTCAAGAGACCCATCATGACGGTGCTCCAAAGTGGGATTTCCTTTTAGTTTCTTCTGATTATTCATTTCCTCCATAATGTGGACATTCCAAAGGGGTTTTTTTTAAGTTTTATTGCCTTTCTAGAAACAGCTAAAGCACCTATTTGATATGGAGGTGGCTTTTTTCAGAGATCTACATCCATTTGAACACACAGTTTTGCTAAGAATAAGGAGACAATTAGGAAGAAATTCCATACCATGAGGGTGTTGGAACAGTTTGCCAGGAGAAGCTGTGGATCCCCCAACTTTGAAAGTGTTCAAGGCCAGGTTGTATGGGGCTTTGAACAAGTCTAGTGGGAAGTGTCCCCTCCCATTTCAGAGGGGTTGGAATGCGATGATCTTTAAAGTCCTTTCCAGCAAAACTATTCTAGGATTCTATGAAATTTAACACTGGTTGGTTTGGCAATTAGAGTTGGAAGATGGTCTCATGGGTGAATTTTATGAACACTCATCATATTTTCTTTGAATGTGCTTAGATTTACACCATATAATGCCCATCTTTGCTGAAATGTTAGGAAATGTATTTATCTTCAGCACCCTACAGCGTACAGATGTTTGAAGAAAATACCAATAGTAGGAACAACAAAAGCAGTTTCCACGACTTCAAAATAACAAGACTCCATGAAATCCGCTTAAGTATATGGTTCTTCATCAAATATTTCTGCAGTTGGGATGTTTTGGGACAGATGCAGGCTATGAAAACAGGTAGCCTGTTGATACAGATGCCATCAGAGCTCAGTTGCTTGGATGAGGGACAGAGGCATCTGTTTAATTAGCTGTGTAAGTACAGAAATCTAGGAATAGACCAAACTTGTTCAGAAATGGCCACTTCTGGCAAACTGATAAATGCTGAAGTAATTTTTAGAATTAACAAACAAGAACAGAGGAGTAGCTTAGCATGGAATTAATTATGATTATCTGTAGAACCTCAAATTTCTTCTAATATTCAGAAATTTTTAAAAACCAAGTAAGGATAAGGTTAAGACTTGATTTCTTTAACACAAAACCCCCTCAGAATTAGACGTGGGTGTTAATCATAGTTTGATTAATTCTCATTTATATTTTAGCAGTAAATGAAGTATCTTTAACAAAAGGCTTAAAGAATTTGATGAAAGTGTGCTTTTCCAGATGTACAATATTGCTGGTTTGCTTTTATATGGCCGTCATGAATTTCAAAGCAAATTTAACCTTAATTATGTTGAAAGTCTCTGTAGATTTTTTAAGTAGCTGCAAATCTTCGATGCTGAATATGGAGCAACAAATTTCCTATTAGAGAAACATATTGGTAATTTGTTAAACAAGTCACACCTGATTGCCAGTTCCACCTCATTGGTATGCTGTTAAGACAAGCCCCTTCACATTTAGTTAGGTATTGTTTCACACAACTTGCCAGCAAAAATTTTTCTGTGGGTCTTGGAAAGCAATATTTTATACTTACTCAGGAACAATAACATTTGAATGACAGTTATTTTCAACTTGGGATTTTGACAAAGACTCTTAATTGTTATTCCCAGGCAAAAATCTTCATTAACAGGGAGTCTGGGTTATGCATATTTATTAATTATCTAAGGAGATAATCCTTGAGAGGAAATATTATTTTCTAAATAATTTAACCTATAAAAAATTAGTCTGGGAATTCCTAAATTTACATTTAAGATACATATGAAATTCCTACAGCTCTTGAAACCTGAACTTCTTCGAATCCTGACTTAACCACTGCTTTGCCACTGTTCTTGTACACAAGCACCTGTCACACTTGGTCTTCATGGTCCAGGTATTTTTCTCTGAAGACAAGGAAACCTGGTATTTTGGATACAAAGATACAAAGTGTGATGGTTGGGTTTGGGTACAGCTCAAACAGGGTCACTCACATGGGCTCTTAAATCTAGTTCCCTCTTTTGACGTTAAGAAACCACTTCTTAATAGCGCTTCTTCCCTCTTTGTTTTTTTCCCCTATGAATAAAGGAAACACCCTGGTTGAATATAGCAAGAAGGTTTATGAAAATCAGAAAACAAAGGACGAACCAAACAGAAGGAAGAAAAGGATATTTTCTCCCTTAGTATAACCTACGTCATCACACCACAAACAAAAGCAATAGATACTGACGGGGTATAGTTTCTTCCAAGAAAAAAAAGGCCAACACATATTCAGGGAATGAAAAAAGTTCATTTGAGGGTGTTAGATTCTTTGCATCTCACTCAGATGAATGCAACACTGATTGAATTACACAGTTTTCAAACAAGATATTATTTCATTATTTTACACTGGTCCTTTGCACTGTATTATTTAGACATTGAAAAATGGTACAAGACTTTAACACTCCTGATCCAACTGACATTCCAAATACATGAAATGGGTAAAATTCTCATTTAATGAGAACAGAAAAAAAATTGACAAATAAATTTATTTATAGAACAGTTTAAATACCTCATCCAGAGTTGCAGTCCAATAATGCTTGTAGCTTGTCATTGTGCATTGTGCTTTAGAGAAAATGTCGTGTGTATTTCTCTCTGCTGCTGTCCAATTACAGTGAAAACTGTTATACCAGGGTAGGAGTAGGAAAACAGAACTAACAGCAATGGGACTTTTGTTGCCTGCGTGTTGCTGTCTCTGCTGGCTAAACCACAGGCACTACACGCCCTTGCCTAAAGTCCTTGTTCAGATCAGATCACTATTTTAATTTATATTCATGATAAAACACAAATGTCTGTAGTTGCAAGGGAAAACTTGGACAGATAAAAGTAGTTGCAAGCAGGTGCATGCTGGAGTCTGCAGGCCTGAAACAGCCCTGAGAGCTGCATACAAAGCTGGAGTGCTAATTCAGGACTCAATGTCTTGTGATGCTCAGCACCAGCCCAGCAGAAACAGGAAGAGAGGAACACAGGAAGATTACACTAACCTATGTTGCATAATTTAAGCATAGGAAGCCTCCCAAATATTGCCTGCAGGAAGGACAAGATGGCAAGCGCTGCTCTCAGGGCTGGGAGGAGGCAAAGTGCACTCTTCACCTCTTGAAAAGAAAGTAGACCTGCAGCATGGCAGGACTTGTGGATTGTCTTGGTTGCTCAGTAGGAGCAATATTTGTTGGCAATAAACTGCTACACACACTAAGTACTGCTGGTTTTCTAGGTGGGGAATTGCAGTATTTATTTTCCTGGCCAAATGTTGAAAAGTGGGTATGTTCTACACTGATCTTTACATTTTTATCCTAATACCCCAAAATCCAGGTGATGGATGACAGTCATTGTGTCAGCATATCTGTTTTACTGTGTCTCTAAATTTTAAGGCTTGTTTTCAGGAATTAAACTATCTGAGGTAAATATGTAAAAGTATATTCAGACTGATGAATGTTTTGAGACTGTACCATTTACCAGCGCTGAAAATGCATTTTCTGTGCAATGGATGGGTTATTGCAACACAATTGAGTTGACGCATCTGGCTGATGCTTTATTCCCAGTCTTCCCATAGCTTCCTTTTGGTATTTGTCATCTTGGTTAACCAGGAAAATCCTTAGTAACTGACTGGTAGAGTTATATCTTATAGTGTGGAGAAACAGAGATTTCATTTTACCTTTCTGTACATAGAAAGGAAGCCAATTTGACTGACTTATGATACAAGGGAGAGGACTGCCAGCTCTTTGAATCCATCCTGTAGTTATCCTTTGCAAAGGGGATTCAAAAAGCATTGTCTGTCATGGCCAAGAACTACTGAAGACAAGAACATTGTCAAAAAATTTGATCCAGGGGCCCTGTTTGTGGTGGAAAAGATGCTTCTCCATGATCATTAAAAGTCTACTCCATTTTTCATGAGGGAACTTGAAAAACTGTCTTACCATCATATTTAGCTGTATGTAAATAGAACAAGTTGTGATCAAAAATGTATGGTTTCCAATTTAGGGTTTCACTAATTCCCTTCACAATTCATGAGAATAAAAGTGAGGAGTAGATTTTAGGATGGCACCACTTCGTGAAGCTTTGCTTCAGAAATGTCACAAGTTATTAACATCTAAAAGGTTCAGACTGGAATGAATTAGTTCTTGCCTTGCAAAGATAAGTCAGGTGACATTTGATGTTTTGATGTTTCCGTGCCATCTACTGTGCTGGCACCTGGATGGCAACTGCAGCAGCCATGCTTTCTTTCCAGCCCCTCTTCTGTGTTATCCTCCAATCCTCCAACTCCTGCCTTGCTGCTGTTTTCCCAAGTCAAACATTTAAGTAATTCACATTGGTAGTATCGTAGTATCTGACTGTTCTTTCTCTATTGAAATACAACCATTTGGATATGTAATAGCAGGAAAGCAGTTAGGCAAAAAATTTTTTTTGTGTGTGTTTTAAACATTTTGCTTCCAGCAGCACAGTATTTGGAGGAACAAAAGAGATAATAAGCAGAGATGAACAGGATGGGGAGGGAATTGAATGGGTTGAAAGATAAATGACAATATGCTCAAGGGTTATGAGAGCCATCTAGCGATAAATACACTAGGAGTGAAAAAGGTCACTCTGAATAACTGAGTGCAAAAAGTAATCAAGCATTAGAAAGAGGGACATGCCATATGCAAAGAATGAGGTACTGGAGTTAAGAGTATAAATACTGATAAGGAAAAGAAAGTGGAAGAATGAAAGCAGATTGCCCAAGAGTTTTCAAAAGTTGCACAATAAAATTGGCTTCAAGAACACCAGGACAAAGAGGTTGGTCAGAGATGCTGAAAAAGGCAAGGACTGCCACAAGGGAAGCAGATGCCTGGGTGTAGCCAAGAAACAGCCAGGCACGTCAGAGCTGGAGCGTGGAGGCAAGCAAGTGGGCACGGCACAGCCTCTCTTGGGAGGCTGTTGTGCCCAAAGGCAGCCCCCTCAGCTTTGGGGCTGCTCTAACAGAGCACAGCAATGGCTGCCAATGGAGCTGCGGCCAGGGGCACAGCACAGATGTGTCCTCAGCAGCCCTTTGCTTGCCATGCTGCGCTGCCATCAGGAAAGGCAGAAGCTGTGTGCCTGCAGGAATTGCTTTGGGCTAGTCATGCTTGTTCTGCAGTCAGATTCTGCACAAAGCCTCTGTCTGGCATTCAGAGAAGATCTACCCTGACATGCAGCAATGTTAGCTTGCTGGGAATGTTTTTTACTGCTTTGAGACTGAATCATATGCAGAGCCTAGTCATTTCAACACCCACCTGGTTCAGTTTAAAACAAGACCTATTTCTATAAATTTTACAAGTCTTTCTTCCATATGGCATATACAGGAGATTAAATTTGGACCCCTCTTGCATGTTTACGTCTTGATTCTGGGCACTTTAATGTGTAGCTTGGAAAAAAAATCTCAGGAAAAAAATCCCTGTGTTTCCTGTCAGCTTGTCTAAATAGTTCTTTTCAGCCTGTCTCCTAGGCTGTGAGAGTTGTGAGCTTAAAGTTTTACGTATCTGCAGGTCGTGGACAGCCCACGGGGTAAGGACACGGAAATGGCAGCTGTAATGCCAATGTTAAGCCAAACAAGATCAATGCATCAGAAACCTATCTCACCTGAGTGAGGGGATGCTACCCAGAGGGACTTGGACAAGCTTGAGAAATAGGCTTGTGTCAACCTCATGAGGTTCAACAAGGCCAGGTACAAGGTGCTGCACCTGGACTGGGGCACCCACCATTATCAGCACAGACTAAGGGATGAACAGATAGAGAGAAGCACTGCTAAGATAGACTTGGGAGTGCTCATGAATGGATGGAGGGATGTATGAAAACTGCACGAGCTGACAATATGCACTTGCAGCTCAAAAGGACAGCCACATCCTTGCCTGCATTAAAAGCAGTGTGGCCAGCAGTTACAGGGAGGTGTTTCTGCCCCTCTGCTCTCATGAGACCAGCTGGAGTTCTGCACTCAGCTCTGAGGGGCTCAGCATACAAAAGAAGAACCATTTCAAGAGGAGGGCCACAAAACTGATCAGAGGGATGGAGCAAGTCCCCTCTTGTATAAGGGCAGGCTGAGTTGGGACTGTTCAGCCTGGATAAGTGAAGACTCCAGGGAGACCTTACTCTGGCCTTTAAATGTTTAAATGGGGACCTTTTTAAGAAAGATGGAGACAGATATTTTAGCAGGGCCTTTGTGACAGGACAAGTGGTAATGGTTTTAAACTAAAGGAGAGTAGATTTCGACTAGATATAAGAAAGAAATTTTTTCATTATGAGAGAGGCAAAACATTGGAACAGACTCTCCAGAGAGGTGGTACATGCCCCATCCCTGGAAACATTAAAGATCAGGATGGATGTGGTGCTGGTTGAAGATGTCCCTGATCATTGTTTGGGGAATTGGACTAGATAACCTTTAAAGATCCCGTCCAACGTGAAGTATTCTATGCATCTGTGAATGTATGAAACCAAGGATTTGCCTGACCATTCAGATAGACCTGACTGGCATATAGCTCCTGAGAGCAAAGTTCTCCAGCTCTCTTCTTGCTCTTCAAATGAGGACTGGAGGCATAATAATAGTATGGGACATTTAAGAAACTCGACTAATGCCGGATGAATTATACAAGAGAAGAGTGATGGAAAACATATTGGTGTGTAAAACCTCCCAAGATCCTGAGTTAAAGTTGTGATTAGGTAGGAATAGGAGGAATGCTGCATAAGATAATTTAATTTTGGCATTCTGGGAGCTAAGCAACTCCTGAGCCACTTTAAAGGTCTATCATGGAGCTCTAGAGTGGTTCCAAACTTATTGAAGCCCTTGGTTCCCATTGCTTACTCTGATGTTGCCCAGGTGAAACTCTCCATGACATCATCAGAAGAGAACTGAAACCTGCACCACCAGCTGTGGAACACTTCTGGGGACATGAGTGAGGGGCACAAGCTGCAAGGATCGGGATTTTAGCATACACACCACTGAGAATTTAATTGCTTGACATAGGGAAGGGAGAAGACCTACAGGGAAGTGTTGCTTTTGCATTTTTTTCTCTTTGCTAGCAGGAACAAGACAAACCATGTTTGTTTGTTTGTAAGACTTCCCATCTGCTTTCTTGCAGAGTTATTGAGCTGTGGTTTTAATGTGAGATGATCACTGAAATGACATTTAAATTGAGATATTCCTTGCTTATTTCAAAGGAAAGCTAAGCATAAAGAGGGAAAAATCCAATACAAATTTCTTTCATGATTGATCTCTACTTGTAAGGAGATATTCTGTGTTTCTCCCTTAAGGAAAAAAACAAACCTTTGTATACTCTTAAGTGAGCTCAAGGCTTATTTTGAAAAGATTAACATATACTGTACTGAGAACAGCCAACAAGATACACAGCAAAGAAATAGCAATGTGTAAGTGGGATTACTGGAGGTTATTTTTGGTTGATTATAATGAAGATACGAACAAAAAATAAGAAAATGTCCAGTATGCAATACCTAAAATAAAATTAAAATCAATAGTATTCCTGCTTAGTCTGGCCTTGCTGGGGGGGGGTTAGTTGACTCTCATCATTATTGTTTCTGTTTGGAAGCTGAGGAAGTCTTTTTATGCCCACAAGATGTATGCCCAGCAATAGAGAGTTATCAAAGAGATATGTGTCTTTCCACCACGGAAGAATAAGTGTGTAAGAAATCTTCTACGTCCACAGTGAATCAGTGGCTTCTCAGTGCTGCCTGGCTTTGAAAGCTAAGACATCACAGGATATGGAGTTCTGAAAGTGATGGATGGCTTGATTCTAGACCCAAAAGTCCCACACTGGGCACAAGAGATGGATGGGCCATCTTCTGGCAGGGATCCCAGCACCCAGGTTGCTGGAGAATGAGTCACTGGTTGCTTCACCTATGAGACCACGTGTATGTATGCAGATAGCAGCATTTTCCTTCCCCACAAAGGAAAAGCGAAGGGGAATTTGCAAGAACTATGTTCCAGAATTTTGTTTATGCTGTTCCTAAAGGCATTAGGGGGGATAGACCTGCCCCCAGCTTGTTCAGATTGAACAAACTCCAGCTGACATAGCAGCTGGACAAAATCTGAATTTACCTCCTAGGTAATAAGAACACAAGCATTATCACAGCTGAGCCCCATGTCCTACTCACGTGTGATTCAGGTTGTGTCCCCAAAAGCTGGGCAGAGATAATTGTTTTCTGTCTTTAACCATTTTTATGAGTTTTGTTCTCACCCTTTCAGCTTTAATGGCTTGTCTCTTCCTGTAGTCTGGATAATCAGTGCTGCAGTGTTTATAATCAAGACTGGGTGATTTTTCATGAAGTAAAATACAAAGAGTGGCCTTGCTGAGTAGGTAACATGAATGTATTTGATTTGTATTTTAATCTCAACCATTTATTCTAAACCTGACCCCCTTTCCTCCCTGCAGTGATCAGGATTTCAGCATAAATGATAGAGCAGAGGCATGCACTGGTTTGCTTCATATTAGGCTATATTCACAGTTGCTGATGCTTCATAAATTACACCTGAACAACTAAGTTTTGATAGAGGTCTGTGGATCTTGTATTTGTTCTGCAAACACATATGTAGAAAAAGAAATTGAGAGGAGTATGTGTATAGTTCTGTGGATAAGGAGCTTCATAGGAAGAATTTCTTATCCTATGCATAACTTTTCCCTGCTGTCTTTAGGTCTAGCATTAACATCATGTCACAAGCAAATGTCAAAGATGTTTTATCAGGTTATTTCATTTTGGTTTGGCCATTAATATGCACCTACATCGTTTCCTCTTCTTTGTCCTTACACTCCAGTTATTAAAGCACTTTAATATTCCCTATGGGTCCTTAGTCAGCCTATACATATTTAATACAAGCAGCTCCTCTGAGGGAAGCAGTCCTTCTATCAGCACCTTTACTGAAACAAGCTCATGTCTTCCTTGAATGCAAATTGGAGGAATACTCTCGGAAACCAAATGACTTTAGAGAAAAAGTGAATGTCAAGTGATCATGAACTCCTCAATTCCTAATTTCTAAAAATGACACTGATATACTAAAAAAGCCATTATGCATCAGTATGTGTTGTCTTACAAGGGTGAGATGTCACATGGCAAAAGCATATGTGCAATAAGAAGAACAAATAGTTATCCCTAAGCAAATTATATTTATAACCTAAAAAAAAAAAAAAAATTAAAAAAAAAGCAGGACAGTAAAATGGAGCTTGTAGGCAGAGCTGAATTGAAAACATAATCTTGCCTTTGGTTCTTCAGCCATCTCTGTTGGAGGCAGCTTCTCTGGCAAGTGATGGGCTAAGGTCTTTCAAAAGATATTTGAGGAAAGAGTGGATGAAAGCATTTCAACCAAGACTCTTTGGTCTTAAGAATTATTTTAAGCATCTTAGTTGTGTCTAACTTCCACTTTCCAATGTTAATTTTCATCAGGGTCATGCCTTTCAGATTTTCCACTCCTCTTCTTCAGTGCTAGCAGGATGAATTATTCTTCTCATGGAAGCCACATTTTCAAGCAAATTTCTAATTTGCTGCTCTTTGGTCATGCACTGAGTTGCAAAATATTCTTGCCCTTCATCACTGCATAACATTATGTGAAAAATAAACTAATGTAGCTTTTTCTCCTCTAAGTCATGCATGTTGATCTTCATTCAGACTGGACCAAAGGCAGAACTCTCTCTCCTGGAGAAAAATCCTCCCCTGATTTTAGGTAGATCTTTCTTCCTGGCACAGAAAAGGATTCAGGGATGGGTGCACAGCTGACTTTTCTCTGTCACAGTGATAACTGGCTCTCCAATGAAAGCATTTATCCATTATTATTGTTCTATAAAAATGAGATATTTTTAGCTCCCTTTGCAGACACCAATTGGCAGTGGCATTCTGCCCTTTTAGAAAAGTAAATTCATTCACTGAAAATATAAGTTCCAGTATTGTAAAAAGATTTGTGTGGATATTCTGTGCCTCTTTGCTGATCCATATTGATCAGGGATAAGGGTCTGTCTCTGCAGATAGCTTTGAAGGTTCATCTCTGTTGTGGCAACATGAGCAGTTTGCTGAGAGCCTGTACATAAAAGGAAACTGGGAGATGAAGTGGAAAATCTTGTCTCTGACCTCCCCCTCTGACAGCATGGGAGGAAGGAATGTCAGCTTGGGCATTTTTTGGCTTTAACTATGAATAGCTTCAGTGGAGTTAATGATACTTAACTACTGTTTCTGTAGACAGCTAATCTGTTCTTCTGATCCTCCCAAGGCTCCTTGTCCCCTTTCCCCTTTTTATTAAAAAATGAACCCAGTCAAGGCAGAATTTTAATCTTTTTGTGACCTATAGTTTTCATAAAGAGCTGGTTGGACAGGAATTATCATAGTTTGTGTATCTGATGGCATTGTTCTGAAGCATTTGTTGTGCTTCCCACTCATGGTTCAGTTGATAAGCACAGTTCAAGGAATAAAAAAAAGCATTGTTGATTGTCAAAAGGCATATCAAAACCAGATTGTGTTCTGATGGTATTTTAACAGAGATATTCTTTTTAAAATGTGCAAAGTTGACTGTGCTGTTTTGGATAGACATTTTCTAAACACACAAAATGCAATGGAAACAACAAAAAACACTAAAATCTTAAAGATGAAAGAGATCAGACAGATTTTTTTTTTCTATCCAATCCATTAAGTTGTCTCAGGGATGGATTATGTGCTGTAATTATCACTACAAATGCACCTGATTAAAAATTTACATAATTAGTGTATTAGTAAATAGCTTTGAAAAGAACTGCTACACATATTTGTATGTATATATATATATGGTCAAAAAGATCATGCACACATATATATGCAGATTATATGTCTAATCAAAGAAAGGCACCTAGTAACCTTCCTTCTGTCATAATTCCAAGATCAGTAGTTGAAAAATGAGAAGCTGCAAATCATTAGGAGAAGATTTCAAAGTGTTTTATGATACAATAGAGTGGTAGGCCACCAGCTTCAAAGAGCTGTAGCAGCTCTGCCTATGAGCAGCCAGGATACAGGGACACTAGTGGAAGTTTTTGCTACATGTCAAATCCTTTGTGCCTTCAGTGAGGTGCAGCACATCATGTGGGCTCTGACACTTGGAGTCAACTGCTGAAATGCCATTGAGAGAGGAAGTTTGAGCTCAGATGAGCAAATTTACCACAAAGATTTTCTAGCTTTCTAAGACTCAAGTTCTAAATTTAGTCTCTCCTCTCCTCTCCTCTCCTCTCCTCTCCACTCCTCTCTATAGATTTCTGC
>VXBU01007356.1:327359-349250 GCA_013400315.1 Bombycilla garrulus
AGACTCAAGTTCTAAATTTAGCCTCTCCTCTCCTCTCCTCTGTATACAATGCTGGAGAATAGTGTTAGGAAAAAAGAAATATTTATTGACTTTGTAATGGGATTAAGGAAAATTGGAAGAGAGTATCATTAACCCAAGGGATAAATGTTATATATGCAGTCACTGCTATCCAAACTGTTGTTCATCTGGAAAACCAATTTAAGTTAAGCCTTTTTTAATTGCTTCTCTGTGTACTTTTACTAAAATCAAGGAAGAGGCAGAAATATTTGTTTTCTCTTTGCCAGAATTTTGTTGTGGATGTCTACCTTTCCACTCTTTTCTCTTTTAGATACTTATAAATATAAATTTGAACAGAAATGTTTGCTTCAGAGTCAGAATATCTCTGTCCACTGAAGGAAGATTTTGTACTGCAGCAACAGGGACTGGGGTGCAGCAGGTGTCTAGATGAAACATTACATATTAAACTGTTGCAGAGTGTTCAGGGGAGGGCCGTGAGGAAGGGGAGTGTGGAGAGGAAACCTGGTGAGGAGTGACTGAGGTCAGTTGGTCTGTTCAGGCTGAAAAAGAGGAGACTTCATTGCAGTTACAACTTTCTCATGAGAGGAAGTGAACAGGCAAGAACTGATCACTCAGGCACATGATGTGACCCTTGAGGTGTCCTGTGCAGTCACAGGATTTGGACTCAATGATCCTAACGTGTTCCTTCCAACTCAGCATATTCTCTGATTCTGTGGTTCTCACTTTTCTTTGGCTCTGGAAAGAAAATAATTTCCTTGGAAGATTTGCTATTTCTTTTCTTGATCTTCTAGTTAACAAAAGGACAAAAGGATGCAGTTTTACTGCAGGGTGGTAAATAGATGCAGCAAAGGGGCTGCATTTCAACTGTAGCTATCACTCAGGCTGGTTAACTGTTGCCTTTTTGTTCAAAGAGGGAAAGGCTTTGAGATGAACTGGGTAATGTTAGAATAGAGATTAGTTTAACATTTGGGACACTGCTGACTGTATTTCAATATTGACCTTGAGCACTACCTTGTCAGTAATGTATATATTAAGCCTTTGAGCACCAACATTATTTTATTGATGAAGTAACCTTTTATTTCTGGTAATACTGGGAAACCACTGCAGGTATTTCAATGGAATTTTCCTATGTGAGAAAAGCAACAGTAAAAAGCTCAATGTTACAATTTTCTTTTAGTTGCAAAACAGCCCACAAACCTCTGCATAAGACATTTTTCCTTTGTCAGCATATCAGAAGGTAAATTTTTAGTGCTAAATCTTGGCACAGTGTGTATGTGGAACTTCATGGCATACCTGTCAGATGTTCTGATTAATTTTTAGGATTCTGAAATATCACAGCTATAAAAGATTTAAAAGTTCAGCACAGATTCAGCTGCTTAATTCAAAGAACTGTGCTCATTAACTGTTTACCTGCCCTTTCCATACCCTCCAAGCTGAAAATGGGAATTGGCATTTTAACAATGAGCAATGCACCAGCATTGTGCTAATGAGCTGCTTGGCATATTCACCTCCATGCCACTCTGCAGAAGTTTATTCTCTTTCATGGTACACTGTGTGGGGAGAAGGCAACAGCACCAATGCAGGCAACCCAGGCAGATGAAAGCCACAAAGCCCATTGAACAGGACATCAGCCCCCCTCTCTTCCCTCACATCCACAAGCAAATACATATCTACCAATGCACAATGCTGCATCTTGTGGTTGCTTCAGATTTCCTCACCAAGCCTTTTAATTTTCCCTTCATTTCATGCCACTTCCTATCAGCTAGAGGAACATGGACACAGATGGGTGGTCCTTGCCTTGGAAGATCTTACATGTGCTGACAGAAAAGCTGCAGAACAAGTCTTTCCTGATTTCACATAACAGATTTCAAGGCTTTTGCATACAGGGTTGTCCAGTATGCATTTGATCTCGTTATTTACTTATAGACCCTCTCTGAAGTTTTCATAAGAAGTGAAACTAAACAATACCTCACCTTGCTTTAAAAAGATGTAGAAGTGCTACTGCCCCAGCCCTTTTGTCTTCAAGAACTACGTCTATTTACTGGAAATTTTTGGCAGTCACAGAATGGTGAGTACCTACATGTTCCAGTGCTGCATTCTCTTTGCTGGGAGATGCTGTGGAATGTAAACTTCTCTAATGACAGCTTCTTCAAGTCCTTTTCAGTCTTGTGAAGTTTCTTTATTAATAGAAGAGAAGCAATCTTCTTCAATGGCAGCAACTCTCTAGGCAACTGCTGAATTTATAAGAATACAGATGGTGCCTGCCATTTCTTTTTTTCAGCACCAGACTGCATTCCTCGTCTGACATGTGGAACTTGTTTGGTACCATAATGCAGCAGCTGGAGACACTTTTCTTAGAGGTAAAGGCAGTTTTGCTTGCATTTTTCTTGGCAGCATTGAATTTTGCCCACCTGCAGACAACATTAATATTTTTTTTCCCTTCTGAGATAGCAGAGCTCATGATGGTGATCTGATTTGAAATATTTTGGCACTATGCCTCTTCCTCTCTGCACCATAAACTGATAGAGCTAAGCATTCCTCTCCTTCTAAACAGAAGGGAAAAAAAAGAAAAAAGAAAAAAAGCATCTAGATAAGTCTGTAAGTGGCACTTATAGTATTTAAATGGAAATGTTAGGCTTTGGGATCTATCTCTGGCAGATGGAAGTGTTAGATTTGAATTCTACCAAATTAAACAAAACACAAGACTGTTTTATTAGAAGAACTAAATGGAGGTGTGTGCTACAGAGTTGGGTGCTTTGTAGATCAGGCTGATCTTTCCTGACAGACTCTGGTGTGCTGCTGACTGCACTGGAATAGCTCAAAAATTGAAAGAGGAGGATCTCCCGACTGAAGTGCAAAGATGCATTAATCATAGGGAGGATGACTATGTCAGCTTCTGACAGCAAAATTTGGTTGATTTCATGCTGTTGGTTAACTGGTTTCTGGGATATTTCCCTGTTGTGTTTGTCAACAGCTGTTACTGCAGCAATTTGGGTTTCAGACTCTGGGCTTTGTCATTTTAACTCCTCTCTTTCTTAATGGCTCTCAGAGCAGCCTGCTGGTCTGGAGTAAAGCACAGCTGAAGAAAAGGTAAAGATCTAGAATAAAATGGCACCGCAATAGTACCATTTCTGATGCTTTAGATTTTACTTTTAGCAACTCCTTTGCTCCTGACCCTGCTGTAGTGCATACTGACTCAGTTTGCCAGGCTTTAGAGCTGTGCTACTTAGTAAAGATTTGCAGTTGGGGTTATTGTTTGGGCTCAGTACCGGTTCTCACTGGCAAAGATACAAAAGAGTTAAAAGACTTCGAGGAGTATTTTCAAAGGTAATAACTCCTCCTATTTGACATGTTGTTAAAAGTTTCTTCAGAGTTTTAATCCAGAGTACATAAGAGAAAATATGCATCCAGATAAAGGCAGATATCTGTGTGCAAGCAGTTTACCTTAGTTTTTGAGTGCAAATATCAACAGGCTGACAGATCTCCTGTGTGCAGGCAGAAGCATACATGCATTTAGCATTAGCACAGTGCAAAGATATGGTTCAATTGTAAATATCAGCAGACTTCTCTTTACAAACATGTGGGAAAAGACAGTGGGAGCAAACTATATCCTCCAGCTGCAGCTCAGTCGGATGTTTTCTTCACTTATTCAGTGTACAGACATTTTTTGTGCAAGTCACTTGGATTTTGAAGTGAATTATAAGATCAGCTGTTCTAACAGGTGAAAAAGAATATTTTTAGTTCCACAGTTAGTAAATCAAATCAGCAGGACATGACTTTTTGGTGTGTTCTGTGTGAAAACCAACTTTTCCCTAGCGTTGGAGGTGAAAGGGTACATTTTTCCTTTGGCACATGGAATGACTGAATTTCAGCCACTTCACTGTTCTAGCAGAGCTTGTTCTCATAGAAAAACTTGGTGGGTAATTACAAATATCTGTAAAAGTAGCTAAAACTGCCTCTTCTTTTGCTCTTATCTAAAAGTGTTTTTTTTAAAGTAGCTGAGTAATTTGATAATCTGTTGAAGAATAGTAATATAAAGCACTGAAGAAAAATTTTTCAGCTTTGTGGGCTGTTTGAGACTTGCATCTTCTCACTGCATCTTCTGAAGTACAGGCACCCAGAGGTGGGACAGGCAGCTGCAGAGGTCTGGGATAAAAAAAAATTACTCTTCTCACTTTCACAGAATCATAGAAAACTAGAATGGTTTTAATTGGAAGAGACAAAGTTCATCTAGTTCCAGCCCCTCATGGGCAGGGATACCTCCCACTAGACCAAATTGCTCAAAGCTCCATCCAACTTTGACTTAAACTTTTCCAGGGATAAAGCACCCATAACTTCTCATGGAAACCTGTTCCAGAATTTCTTTCTAATAACCAATGTAAACCTGCCTTCTTTCAGGTTGAAGCTACTCCCCCTACTCCTGTCACTGCATGTTCTTGTAAAAGTCTTTCTCCATCTCCCTTGTAGGCTCCCTTTAGGTACTGGAATGTGCTTTAAGGTTTCCCCATATCCCTCTCTTCTCCAGGCTGAACCACCCCACATCTCTCAGCCTGTACTTTCATCTTCTCTACAGGAAAAAGAAGAAAAAAACCAGAAGACAGCAATATGAAGGGAGTAAAGGGAATATAAAAGTGAAATAAATCATAGAGCAAAAATAATACAAATGGATAATCCTATTTTCCCTAGACATCTCTAGGGAGATAGCAAAATGGCAACTATTTTGTAAGAGACTCAAGCCCTTCTAACAAGGGTGCCTGCCTTCTTTCAAGGATAAATTGGATTGGCATGTCTAAACTTGGAAAAGGAGTTAATGAAGGAAACTAAAAAATTGGTCAAAGGACAGAAAAAAAGCAAACATGGGAAAAATTGTTTATGGTTTCTCAGTTTCACTAGTTATCTTCTAATTCTTGCATAATTTGAGCCTGTCTGGGGAAGTTTTTGCCTTTTTACCACAGGAAGTTGTGGATGTTAAAAGTATAAGTGGCTGTAAAAGGCAATTCATGCAATTAATGGGAAATAAAAAGATCCTCACAGGATGTTAAACACAGAGGAAAATACAATAATTGGCTTAGGATACTAAGATTTCTGACAGCTGAGAGGATACATTAGGGAGAGTATCTGGGTGTGCTTGTGCTTTTTCAGTCTTCTTTCCTTTATTCATTAATGCCAAGTTTTGATCTGAATAAACTTTTTGTCCTTTAGCTTCAGTATTGCTAAAAGCAAATTCTGTGGTTAAAGGAAAGGAGTAAAAGGTTGTAGCTGATGCCTGTCAATTACTGTGTTGAAATCTTTTCCTGCTTCCCTTACACCCACAAAGTAGTGATTTCAGAGGAGTTGGTGTCAATTCACTGAAGTTCCAGTAGCAACAAGCAAAGCAAGAGGAATTACCTGAATCTGATGTCTTAATCCTCCTTACTAGGGTCCTTCTCTACTAAGAAGAGTGTGTAAAAACTCTGAAAAAGTTTTATACTGGAGCAAAACCCAGTCATTTAATTAAGTCAAAGCCTAATTTATAAGCACATACCAATCTGGGGGGGGGGAGAGTGGGCAGGGGGGGTTTAACCTGCTGTCCTAGAACTTATTTTTGCCTTTCAAAAAGCACATGTGTTTGGGTGAAAAACACCTACCACCTTATTACCTCTGTCCAAACTGTTTTAAATTTACTTTTTCAAAACAATTCTATTCACACTGGTCGCCTTCCAACTCTCTCTGTATATTAAAATGTAATACTCAATGACTGAATGAAATAAAGTCTTGATTTTATAGCTGAATATTTGATATTGCAGGTTTCCTATTGTTGCACTACCTTACAGTCTTCTGACTTCTAGATTCACCTGGATAGAATATCTCTTTTTTTAGTATTCAGATAAATGCAAAATGTCTCCATTTAATTTTCTCATTAATGTTTAAAAGACACTATCCTTAACAATTAATATGAGCTTTTTTGATGTTGCCGATATGGAAGACAGATGTAAAACAGCTGTAGAATGACTCCCCTTGGTCCTGTTTCTTAACTTTGGCAGCAGCAAACTTGGTACAGTTTTAAAATCTTTCTAGTTTTTGGTCTAGCTTTAGAGACTTTTCCAGATGTTGACTCTGCTCCCTCGTTGTGTCTCTGCTTCAGCTCCAGCCCATTCCATGGGCCCACACAGGAGCCACAGGACAGGTTATTATCAGCTCTCTGGTCTGTCTCTGCAAACACCAGAGGAGGATGATACAACACTTTTACCATTGTTACATGTGTATGGAACCCCGAAGGGGAGTGGGAGGTCACTGCAGGAACTTCCAAAGGAACTCCTGAAAAGCTAAGCCAGTTTCTCTGCTTAAAGAGCCCTGGCTCAAGAGTCTTCCCTTGGCCAGAGGACCCAAGCCAGGTACACAGGTTCTGGGGGGCAGGGAGAGACAGGTTGCTGCAGGCAGGGAGTGATTGTGGTGCGTTTGCTTCTGTGTGGTGCCAGGCATAGGTGCTGTGCCTCATGCAGGCACTGCACCAATGCCATTGATGCTATCGATCCACTTGTCTCCCAGCTGTTCCCTGGCTGTGCTGCAGTCTAAATCCCTCTGCCAGAGGGCTTCAAGCAAGGTCATTTATTATGCAGAGGCAGTAACAGAGCTCCATGAAATGCCCTACTCCTTTTTTATATGGGGTGTATTCTTTGGGGGTTGTTGGTAGGTTGTTGTTTGGTTTGCTTGGCTTTTTTATATTTGGTTTGATTTAGGTTACGGTCTGCAAATTACTCATAAATGACTATCTCTGTTGTGTTGCACAGGTACCCTAGTCAGGTGCCTAGAGAGAGGCTGGGGAAGAAACCCCAGTGTTACCACAGGGAATGTTGCTAACTAGTGACATTTGTGTTAAACTAATGAGAAGCATGTCTGCTGCAGTGCAGTATGCATTTATTCTTGGAGACTGCTTTCTTCATCTTATTTGCTGTTTTACCAACACTCTTAGTCACCACTACAGCTGATTAATGATGCCTTTCATTAAAGGGAAACCATTATAGACATTCTTATTTGATATGCTTTGAAACTTTTCTATTTCTGAACGTCTTCTGTCCCTCCTTTCTCCTTCTTCTCATCTTTTCTCAGAAATGATAAGTGAGACAAGAGATAATGCCTTCACAGCCTTTGATCAACTGCTGTACATATGGCACATAGGGAAAATCAGACAAAAAAATAGTGATATTCTTGATAAAACAGGTACTTCTACATCAATAATCTGCCATCATCTAAATTGTCATAAAATCTTCAGCCATACAGATATAATCCTAATGCCTCTTGCACAATAGGTAGGTTTTAAATGACAAAACTACATCTCCTCTGATATAATCTGTATTTTAACGGAACTTGATTTTTAAGGGATGGCCTCAGGATTTCTGCAGCTGGGGTATTCAGCTTGCTTCAGGCTTATCTGACCTTGCCTGTTTTATAAGTCACTCTCTGAAAGGAGTTTTCAGTAATATTAGAAGAGCAAAACACTCAGTTCTGAAATATAATTTTTTTAAACAAAAATCCATGTATGTGTGTTCTGAGGATTCTATCCAGGATTCTGGATAGACCCATGGATCTACTGGATGGGAAGCAGTAGCTGTGCCTCCATCAGGGTATGTCTTTTTGAAATCAATTTACACCATTTGATTTTCTATGCAGATGTCTCGTTTTGCACAATGAAAATTAAAAGTGTATTTTGGGGATTTTTTTCCCATTTGTAGAAGTACCTTGGAGTTTCTCAAAACATCTAAATTTAGTAGCAGGAATTCCTGAGAAAGCAAAGTCAAGGCATTTTCTGGGGCTTTAGCATTACCCTCACTCTGAGACGCCAGTATGCAGGGGGCATGACTTATCCAAACCTCTATCCACTGGAAGATAACCAGTCACATAAGAACTTTGTCTGATTGGGAAGAAGAAGAGACCAGACAACAGAAAGAAAAGCACATTTTCAAAAGAATGTGTAGATCAAATTACACCTTATTCATATATCTTTTTCATCAAGAACATATGATACAGCTCATAAATGCCCTAAAAATATTCAGCCTACTGCAAAGACAGCATCTCACCACTGTGCTAGAGAGATGAGGTATTGAGGAATGCCTCTCTTTTCTTATAGGTATCAAGTTACAAATATTTTTACACCATGATTCATCAGCTATGCTTGACTCGCAATTCATCTACTTAATTTGCAACTAGTCATCTTTCTCCTTTCTGCCATGCTGTCTCATTATATTCTTCCTCCTTCTAGGTTTGATCTCCTTTCACCCCAAATCAAGGGAAACAAAGGTTTAGCAACATGTTGAGTGGGTGTCTGGATTGAGGAAAAATTAAGAATGGTAAAAAAAAGCCAAGGTTTCCAAAAATGTGAGATCTTGACGGAACAATTTTATTCCATGGCAGGAGGCATCCTAGGCCAAATATTTTTAAAGGCCTCTTTGCAGTGATGCCACAGACAGAGACAAAATCTTTTGTGGAACCTTTATCTGATTTATTTCTCTGTACCAACCACTGTTATAGTTAAACCCTACAGGCAACTGTCCCTATAGCACATTTTCCCAATTCTTTAAGCATCTCTTATGTCTTTGTCCAATACTGAGGATGTGACTGTGCACTCATGACCCAGACCTGCTCAACAAAATGTTTTCTGGAAATTATTAAGTAATACATAGATGTACTGCATTTTCTTTTTGAAAAAGGAAAGCTTTTTACCCCTGGAATTGAAGCTGAAATTGAAGCTATTGTACCTGTGAGCAGCTTCTTGAATATGACAGAGCAGAGTTTATGAGGAATACAGGTACAGTGAATGGCTTCTCAAGGACAGGAGCTGTTTGCAGCCTTTCTCACCCATAAACACTATTTCTATTACCCACCAGAACAAACTGGGTCATTACTAAATGTGGAACATGAGAAATCAAATCAAGATGGTGTTATGGAGCTCATGGACTATGGTATTAGAGCTGTGCTTTACTTAAACAGCTCTGAAGTTTTATTATCCTTTAGTCAGAGAAAGAAACAACATGATGCAAAGAGGTTTATTTGTGATGTCTAAAATTTAACTTTTTGTGATTATCAATTCCTGAGTTTTTTGTTTATATGATTTCCCTGATCATTACAATGCCTTAAAGCATTACAGCCTCTTAGAGACGTGGAATATGCAGTGTGTTATAATCACAGTAAAGGCAAGACAAAGTTCTGCGATAATAGCAGTGCTTTGGTTTAGTATATGAGCACAAGATCAATAAGCAGTACATTAATGACCATTCAGTCTGCTCTGAGGTGAAAGGAGTAAGACACACATTTAAAACCAATGCTGCAGCTGAGAAATTTTCAACAAATAATTTGTGTCTCAGTAGTGGTTTACCTCAGCTGCCCTTTACATTCTTTGAGGACAACCTGCACTGCAAATATTAGCATTTGCCTTTGTTTAAGAGTTGGAGCGAGCACAGATTTAAAACTAAAAAAAGACAAAACATATCAGGGACAGCTCATTCATAATCAAATCACAGAGGACCTTGTAGTACTTGAGATGATATATTGTTCCCCACACTGTCATTTCCCTGGTTTATCCAGTCTTCAAAATTCCTATATTAATTGCAGAAAGTCCATTATACATTACATACAATTATATTCAGCTCTTTTCTCAGAGATTTATCCTTTCAGTTCCTAACCATAGGTTGGGGCTTTGAACACCACCTTATCTGCTCAGAGCCTGATTATTAAGGGAATTACACAGGACTTGCTAAAACAGCAAGTGGTGGTGATGACTTGAATTTAACCTTAACACAACCTTGTTAATGCCTTAATCTAAATATCTACTTTTATGCTCTGATTGTGGTTCATTTCACTGCAGAGAACCTTGTCAAACACAAGAGTTGCTGGCTGTAGATCAATAGCTGCAGGAGCCTAGTCTGCTCTCCTGATCTTTTCTGGGCGATTAGTTTTGCACCCAAGGTCTGCTGGCAGCTGGCCAGTGGCATGTATTTGGCCAGTGAAGGTCTCACCTATCTCTTTGAATTGCCTGGCATTTTGATTGGATAATTGTTTACTCTCTTTGGAAATTCTTACAAGTATCTCATATTAGCTATAAATTGTAAATTTTAAAATGTTAAAAAAAAATAATTCATCAGTTCTGGTTATAAACTGGAGATACATACCTAAATAAATAAAGTTTATTCAGGGTTTCAGACAAAATTATAAGGCATGAAGCAAAACATCTTCTGGTTTTAAACTTTCATCCTCTTCTTTTTTCTTACTGTATCAAAATGGAATGAGTACCATTACAGCATTTTTGTCTGTGGGAATAATCTGCGCCTTTCCCTCCCACTTCTTTCTGCACTTTTCCTCACTCTCTTCTTTTTGGAAATTTTTATGCTCCAGGTATACTTGTGGGCACTTTAATTAAGTCCAATAATACATTTCTAAATGTTATACTTCTGGAAAATTTAAAACTGTCGACAGTTCCAAAAGTTAGGCAGAAAAATGAAATAGATTTTAATCTAAAAACAACATAGATTTCACTTTTGCTATTAGAAGGTTTCACAAAAGAATAAAGAAAAAAGGGAAAGTATATGAAAGGGAAATTCTTCTGCTTTTATTTCAGAATTTAATATTACTATTCGTTTGCATAATATTTTAAAAAAAGCAGATGGGAGATTTTGATTAAAAATTCATTTTAATTTTAGATGCCTTCCCTCAATATCATGAGAAATGTCTCTGCATCTGGCTCCAGAATTTAAATACCTCTGCACATGATGGGTACTGCAAGAAGTGATTCATGCTACTTGTTTAGGATGCAATGAGTCTGCCTTGAGAGGTGCCTATATATTTCCTGCCATTGGAAGGAGAGCAGTCCAGAAAACCAGTATAGCCAAGACTATTTAGAGGGCTGAAAACCGAAGTGGTGCTGCGACTTCTCTCTCCTTTCGAAGTTTGCAGTGAGCAGTCCCATGGACTTGTAGGTACCCAGAGCACTGTAATGATCTGCCCTGAAATCCCTAGACTACAAATCCTGTGGCATGAAGAATTTGTATGTGTGCATGTGTGTGTAAAGCATTGAGCATAATAGAACCGCGATGGTGGGGTTAACACAAAACCTTTACACAAATTTTAATAGTTATTTTTTTGTATTTTTTTGCACACAACCTTTTGTAAAAATTATAAAGCTGCCATGCTCATTAAATTGGATCATTAAGGACAGTTGCTAACACCATATTAAATAATTTCTAGGTGTTCATATGATGTTTTTATAAATATTAGAAAAGACAGAGCACAAAATAGCTAGGTATTTTTGAAGCTGAAAATAATATATATGTGGTGTTTCTTTATGATAGTTCACATTTAATATTAAAATCCTGGTAGTGAGGAGCCTGACTTTGGAGGGCTACATTACTAGAGACTGATCTATAGCTATGAAGCAGATGATTAAATGAAGGCTGTACCAGGCCAGTAACTCCTGAGCCTGTCTGTTCTTTCTCCCATAATAGGATACCTAGATTCTTGTTTTCTTTCTGATTAAAAAAAAAACAAAACAAAACCAAAAAAACCCTAAAGCTCATAATAACACACTCTTCATGATATTTCATAAGTCTGCTAGAATTTCTGGATTGGAGGTTGTAGTTAGTTAGCTTCCAGAAGACTTTGTAGTGACTGCTTTGAGTTTCTACTTTTCTCAGAGGAGTGTCATTAATATATCCATCCCATCAAAGCAGTTCCAACTGGTGACTCCAGTAAAGAAACAAGATTCTGTGAGTGACCAAAAATTAAAAACAGCTTGATATGTACCATGTTAACTCCTTGGTTACATTGGAAAGCATTGGTAGCTCTACAACATAATTCACATTTCTTACTGATAGTACTGATAGTAGGATAGTATCCTAGAGGATAGTAGGACAGCCTAGGTTGGAACGAGGTCTGCAGTGCAAATACATTCCCAAAATCTGGGCACCTGTGAGATCAGTAGAATCCTCACAGTCTCCAGGGATGGGGATTTCACACCCTCTCTGGACAGCCTGCTCCACTGCCTGGCTGCCTTCATGGGACAGAAAATTAATCCTTTTATATTATTCCAGTCATATTTATCAGCTACCTCTTCTGCAGCTTGAACACACTTGGTCTAAAATTTTTGGTGAAACAATTTGTTGGAAAATAGTATACAGAAGCCCTATGACACTTTGAATTGTGTAGCCATTTAAATCAAAGCTGTCAAGGAAAAGAATTGTGATTGAAAACACTTTGGTTTAGAGTTACTATCATTGAAAGAGACCAGAGTAAAGTTTTGAAAAAAAAAAAAAAAAAATATATATATATGTGTGTGTGTATGTATGTATGTATATGGATATATATATATGTGTGTGTATGTATGTATATGGATATATGTATATGTATGAATCTATGAACATATGTTTTTTTTCTATGGCATATCAGCTTTAGGCATTACAGGATATAACATTTACACAACCCCACTACTAAGAATGAAAAAAATAATACAAAACCATACCTCTATAACAAGCAGACAAAAAAAATCTGCATTTTGAAAAAAATGCTTTATCTTGTAACTGAAATCAACATTTTCCTAAATATGTCTCTAAAGCATTCATTTCTATTAATAACAGAAAAAGATCCAAATTTCTCTTAAAACACACAGTCCAAATTTGACCAGGTCTTAATCTAAATTCTACCTGCTGATGCTTTCACAAGTGTTTATATGGAAGATTGAAGTAACCAATGGAAAGAACCTCAGTTTTCCTGTAAAGTATCATGAATGTTACTGACCTTGATTTCCATCCTATCCTAAGACAAAATTTCACTCTACACCTTTCACTAGTTTCGTCAGTTAAGGATACTGAAAATAATCTTAGCATCACTTATACTCCAACTGTTCGATAGGAAGATTACATATAGAACTATATGTAATTTTGCTCTTCAAGAGAGCAAAAAATACAGTAAACTGTTCAGCTGTGGTACAACACAGATAAAGCTAAAGGTCTCAGATCAAATCCTCAGCAGGTGAAAAATAAATGACATTTCATTGACTTCAATGGAAGTACTCCTGTATATGCCAGTGAGGATCAGGAATATGAAAGAAAGCATTACAAGAGCCATGAAGAAAACAAAAGCATTGAAATATTCTTATACTGTGATTGTGTGTGGATCCCCAGAGACGTGCATTCTAGAAATAGACCAGGCACTGCAATTACAGTGTGGATAAAGAAAGACAATGAAACCATCTCATTTTAGATTCATAGGGTCAGAAAAGAGAAATTGCCTGACATATTCTCTCCCTTTGAAAACCACATATGTTAACAAGGGAGGGAGAGCACAGAAGCTAAAGCAGAAGAATTTGCTGCATCACATTTAAAAGCTTTTAGAAAGGAGTATTTTTGTGTGCTTAAGGAAAGAATAATGCTGAGTTAATTCTGCAAATGGGGCTAGCCAGAAATTTGAAGAGCTGAGACGAAACCTGAAGTGAAGCTGAATATTTACAACTTCACTCTGTCCTAATCCTAATGCTGCAGCATGAATACATTTTCATAATCTCTGTGCTTGTGAGTCATCCTGGTGTCCTTTGCTGCACAAATTCACACTGGGCTATGTAATTATTTTTAGAAAATAGGAACTTTGTCATCTTTGCCCTGCAGAGGGATTGGGCAATGCCATTGGATCCCCATTGCTTTCCTGAACTTGTGACAATGAGGAACAAGTTCACACCAGTGATTATTCATGAGCTTTGTCATAATCAGGATGTGTATATGTAGATACAGAGCTACTGGGAGCAGTTTCAATTAGAGCTCTGTGTGATTGGGAGTACTGATGCTTGCTTCAAGCTTTACAAGCTGATGAAAACAACCTTCTAAACATGGTATCTCAGTCCTGAAAAGCCTGAGGGGCTTCCCATCCTGAAGGAACGATCTGGCAAAGGGAGAGAAATAGTGCACATGATTGAATGCCTTCTTTCTTCACATAAAAGTGTGGCCTGACAAAAAGTGCTTGGGATTACTGGACAGCTAAGGGGCTGTGTAATGAGATATGGAGACCTTCACCTTTGGGTCACCTGTGACATGAAGTCATTATCATCTGTCAGCTCTTTAGCAGCCTATGTGAAATGAATGTTGTCCTCTCTTCCCTGTGCACAGAAGTGCAGCCAGCCAAAATGGCATGTATTGGCATATTTCAAAGGACACCCAGACCACTAAGATTTCCTATAGCGCTGACAATGAACTGACTCCCCTCTTTCATAGTTGTTTCTGTTGTGCATGTGTCCAGCTTTTACTAGAGGCTGATCTTGACTGTAGGATTATTTATGCTGTCTGATATCCACCCACTCCCTCCTGTCAATAGCTATTTAATATAAAACACACTAAAAATTTGGGAGTTGGAGATATCTCCCCTGCAGAAGAAGGGCCATTAGAACAGCTCTGGTGGTTCAAACCTGGAGTGTACATAACCAAGCAATTTGTTCTGAACCAAAGTCCAGGGAAAAGCATGATAAAGAATATAAATACGGAAATACCCCTCTGTCCATCTATCCTAAGATGCATATCCATACCTCTTCTCCCAGATCTGAAGACTTTCTGAGCAAGGTGAAGTTGTTCCTGTGTTTGCCTCCTGATGGACCTATTGTTCATTAATTAGCCTGTTCCTTTCTGGAACACAGTTGTATTATCTCTCTCTGCACCATGACAGCAAAGAGCTCAGAGTGCTGGGCTTCTTCCTGAATTTTTCCTTCTCTTTACAGCTCCATCACTTTTCCGTGCCTATCTTAGGGGTCACAGCCTCAGATGGAGAACCGAACATCCCAGCTGAATCACAGCTTGATAATTATAGAACTTTCCAAGGACATTTCTAGACACGCCTTGACATTTCCCTGGGAAATTGGAAAAGCGGTTTTTCTGATGGCTGGGAGGGACCTAAACCCCCAGTCTTCCCACTTCTTGAATACATAATTCAATCCTTACTTATTAAATGGAAGGGGAGAGCTGCAGGTGGCCATCCTCTGGGCAATCTAAAGCCAAGAGGATGAGAACCAGGCATCCTCTGGGCAATCTAAAGCCAAGAGCATGAGATCCAGGGCACCTGGTTTTATTCTGGTTGATACACATAGGAGCAGTGGAGATGTAACAGGCTCAGACCAAGAAAGTGTGTCCACACTGAGAAATGCACCCAGCAACCGTCTCCTCATGCCTTGTGTTTGACCTTTCCATATGCACAGTGAACACAGTGAGGACAAAAGATGTGACTGATTTCCCAACACAGAGGACAAGAGGAAGAAAAGGAACTGAGGCACAGTGTGCCTGGTTTCCTTATTTGTGCAATGCTGTCCAGCTAGCTTAGGTTTTAAATGAATACAGTATGAAATGCCAGTTCTTTGTTGTGATATCATTTTTGAAATAAATCTCAGGTTATATTTGTGCAGTGACATATTTTTTTTTGCCTGTAGATTTTCCATTCATTGCAATTTGTGCATTGATTAAACTGGACCTTTGTAATGTTCAATATTCACAGTATGCTTATGAACAACGTATCCAGACTTTAAAAAATGTAAAATGGCCTCTGATCACTATTCCCTTCTTTTTTGCATAGTGTCAAAATAATCCCTCATCCCCAAGAAATGCTGGCTGAGGGGGCACATGGATACAGATAGGCACAAGATCCCAAAAAGTGCTGCCAGACATAGCTATTCCCTATGATGAATATTGCCCTGTAATGCTTGCAAGGACTGAAAACTTATAAACAATAACTTGCAGCCTACACAGAGAGTAAATTAAAGGAATTGATTGAATAGGTATAGATAAAAAACAAGAAATTATAGGCATGCTCCATAAAATCTCAAGTCCATAAACTCCACTACAGTGGAACTCCTATGTAATCGAAAGGCAAAACTCAGCAGGACTTCTCATATATTCCCTCTTTATTTAATACAGTGCTTGGGTTTTACACTGCTCCTGATAAATGAAAGCCATCATATTGTTGCCATGGACTCCACTTTGCTAGGGACTTTCCAAAGGAGTAACTTTATGGGTTACTGCATAAACATGGGTTTGATGCATGGAGCCCCTCACTGCAACACTGTATTGCTGAAGATGCTTTTAGAATGTCTTACAAATATTACAGATACTGCAGTGTGTTACACACTGACCCATTATGCTGTGTCCTGATTCAGTGGCACTGGGAAATGTCAACACATCTATCCCATTATATATTTAAGGGGTAACTTCTAGTGAAGACAGACATTTAAGCATCTTTGAGTGCTGATGTGTAGAGCATTAATGAAACTAATAATAATGCTAATAGCAGGCAATATTAGTTTCTTATGCAATAAAGAAAAAAATCACTAAACTAAGTGGACAAAGACACATAATTTTGATTGAGTTCTACAATTTCTACAATTTAGAGGCCTTTTTTTGGAAGTCATCTGGCTGACAGCATTATTAGTATAAGGCACTGTAAATAAAGTCACTGTTGCATCATGAAATCAAAACTATCCATCCAGAGAAAGCTTTACAGAGAATCCCAGTGTTTTTTGCCTTGAGGTTTTGCTCTCCTGTGTGAACCCCTGAGATTTCATCTGAATGAATTTTGAGAATTGCTGATTTCTAAATTTGCCAATTATATTTCTAGGAGCTGAATGTTTTCTGACTTAAGTGATACATTTTCTTTAGATAAAGAAAATCCTATGTCTCATAAATATTTCATTAGTAAAATAAAAACATGTGAGCTTGTTTTACAGATAAGGTGTCAAGGTTTTACAAAAAAATTGCCAGGGAGAACTTGAATTTCAGAAAGAAAACCAATGAAGAAATTCAGAATCAACTTACTTGCTTTAAGGTAAAAAATAAATGCATTGTATCCACATTTATATACTTAGAGAATTTATGCAATTCCGTAATTATATATGGAAATAACCAGTTATTATAGACTGCTAATGCAAATGTGTGAGTAGCTGAAAACACACATACACATTTTAGCATCACAGTATGTTGGAATTCATATGCAGATTGATGTTTATATTTCTATTTGTTAATTTACAAACAGTATTTTGTCACTGCATTATAAATATATCTGTGTGCATGTAATATTAACATCCAATAAATATATTTAAAGTGTATTTGTTTCATAACTATATGCAGCAAAAATAAGTTTGAACTATTTAAATATAAATTCAAATCTACACATAAAAATGCATATTACAGCAACTGTTTGGAATTGTTGATCTCTCTCAACATATTCCATTGCTGGTAATGGGATGTACTTTGAGAAATTTCAACTTTCTGAGTCAAGAGGTTAACATTTAATCAATAGTTCTCACTGTTATGGCCTCTTCTGGGAAATACTAGGTTGTGATATATGCTATGCATCATGAAGCAGGAGTTAGAGCCTGGTAGAAAAATAATCTGATTGCAGAGTTTCATTGACAGTGCTCTACTCATACATTTTCTGTATGTCATTATTTTCCATAAAGTCCACACAAAATTGCTGAGGTCTTTTCCATTATAGTGTCTAAAGATGTTACATTCCAGAGTGTTATTGTGCTCCTGTGAAAACCCATGCCAGGTTCCCATCGGGAGTTACTAGGGGCTGTTAATAAATTGGAATGTAATGAACTGGTGCTCACATTTTCCCAGTTAAACAATAGGTATGGGGGTTCCTTACTGAAACATAACCAGAAAACCTGTGTTGCCATCTTATTAAAATACAAAGACTGGTCAGAAGAAAAAAACCTTCATCTAAATATTCCGAAGTCTTGGCAAATTATAATTCCAGGGTCATAAATTAATAGAATTTAGAACCCAAAGGAAAGCTGTGGTTATTAAATGTGGTAGAAGTGAGAGGTGAAAATGATAAAATAATCATTATTCATAAGAGTATCTAGTCTGTTGTCTGAGTTGGATACCAAGGGATGATTCCTGAGTCATGTCATGCAGCCTTGGCTCTACAGAAGACAGTGGGGGCTCACAAGCTGTTGTACATAACAAGACTGAAAACTGGACAATATCTGCACCAAAGCCCAATTTCATGGGCCAGTGTAGTAGGACAGACTTAGCAGACTCATCAAGCCACTCCTGCTTCTGCATGGTTTAATGAGCAAGACATGGCCATGACAGGGACTTTGCTGAAAAATACTCAAGGAATCCCTACAGGTTATGTGAAAGAGCAGATCTTCCTTAAAAACATTTTCTTCAGTTAAAATTTCATGATAACATGTATCTCTTTTTCCTTCTCTCTGAAAAATATTAACACCTCCCTGCATCTTCCAAGACTAATTTTCAGGTTTTATGTACAAGTCTTATGTTTTACAAAAATGGCACATCTTCCTATTGGGCCCCTCTCGCCCATATAGGAGTAAGCAGGAGACTTTATCATTCCCTTGGCTTGGTGTTTTTGGAATGGAGATATCTGAAAGTTTCCATGCTCTCTGAGAGTGTGAAGACCACTGTGGACAGTGAGTGGAGATTACAGGCAGCCCAATCTTCCTAGAAAATAATTGTAGGTAATGTTTGTCCAGGAGAAGTTTATTTCCACACTTTTTTTCTCACACCTATTATAGATGAGTACTTAGCAGACAGCAGCAGTAAATGGAATCTTATTTGTTTTTTGTTAGAATCCAAGCTCAAAACTCTCTCTAAGATGTAACAGGCACAGAAAATCCCATTAATAGCCCTATACGTGTTTCTTTTGCTGTTTTACTCTGGGGTTTTGTAGGTGAAATGATAACACAGTAGAATTGTGTGTTACTTGTGTGTTATCTTTAATTAAAAACATGTTTGCTATTCCCCTCACAACTTTGTAAGAACAGCTAGCTTAAAGAGAAAACAGATCACTCTTTCAGTATGCTCGTGGCAGTTTTTATACTGCAAAAAGCAATGGCAACTAGCAATATATCTGTTTACAGGAGGTATTCCTGTTTAGTACACATATCACTAAACCCAGCCATCTAACTTGAAGGAATAATTATTTTGCTACATAACTTAAAGGAGACTAGTCCCTGTAAATCAGCTATGCACCATGCATGTATATGCTTTTTATTTTACTGCCTGTTCAGGGGGAATTTATGGAGTAGTTCTACAATAAATAACTTAATTACGGAAATGTAAAGGCTGCAAATGTGTTGCAGTGTAGCAGTACTGTTCTGAAATGAGGCTACATCTTCCTTACAAGAAAAATATATGCTTGAAGAAATACTGCATTTTTAGGTTGCATGCAAATGAGCTGCTATGGAGTACAGAAAATTTCTTGTTTTCATGCAATCCCTTAGTTTTCACTATACCCTTACATTACCCACTTCAATTTTCTTCCATAGATGTACAGGCTACAGGTAGCAGAAATGGTATACAGATGCAGGAAAGACTGCTCTGTGATTTTTAAGTATGTCCTTTAAGTAGGTCCTAACTCCTCATCCTCATTTAAGAGTGCAAGACTCTAAAAAAATCAAAACAAACCAGACTCTCTGTGGGATGATTTGATATAACAATGTATGGTACACAAAACAGCTCAGAAATATGGTAAAAACAATGCCCCTTTTGAATAGCTCTGTCATTCCTACCTCTATATAGCTCTTCCTAATTGAGAGCTTACATGCCCATCTTCCTCTCTCCATTTTGGTGTCGATGTCAATAAGTATTTAAATTTTATTTCAGTTAGTGAGACGTCTGGTTTGCTCTAGACTCAGGTCACACTGATGGGCTATGGATACAAGTGATTTGCATCTCTGAAATACTTAAGTAGTGGATGCTCAAGTGCACAGAATAAAATTCATGGAATAAAAAGTAACCATATTTACTTTCCTGAGTTCATGCTGAACCATTTCCTAATCTGTTAATGCTTCATACTGCTTGTCATGGGACAAACATAGTTGATAGTCTAAGCCATAAATCCAGCAAATATAGCTTAAAGATCTGTCAGAACTGGGAGCATAGCCCCAGATCTGATGCAGCTACCTCAGCATCTCCTCCTGCCCGGGCAAAGCCATGGTGTGTCAAGTCTTAATGAATCACGCAAAGCCCAATGACAAAGCTCCCTTTGACACTGATGATGCAGAATTGGAATATTAAACACCAATTCCCTGATTGCCTCTCCATGGGCATTAAAAATTGCACTGAACTTTCTCTGACGTTTCTCTCTGGCCTTGACGCCATCCTTTTCCTTGGCATTTTTCTTTGTACAGAGGGTGTTGCTTCTGTTTTTTCTCCCTGACCTCAGACAGGCTTTTACCGCACAGCTTCGCTCCGTAACTTACTCCGGGTACAGAGCATAGAATACAATCCCACAATGTGAGAATATGATCCTCACATTCTTCACCTTATGCCATGTCCAGTAAGACACAAATCAGGGAAAAATTTTCCGAATTTGACAAAAAAGAGGTTGTCATCTGAACATCTTATCCAGTACTAATTGCAATTCATTGGTATTTCTTTCTAAATAGAATAAGACAAAACAAAACAAAACAAGTAGATTCATGTGATAAAGATTCACTACAAGGTAGTAATTTACTTCAGCTACTGACTATATTCAACTTGATTTAAATACCTTAATATTTAATTATCTACATTCATCTTACTGAAATGCACATAAAGGAACATCTTCAAAGAAATTAGCTTTGAACATTATTTACAGACAAGGTGACAGCTGTCTAATTCATTCTCTTGCGCCAAGGGAGAACAGCAAAGTAATGTAAAAAGGTTTTGAACTGTATTATTTAATTCACATAATAAATTTCAAGTAGAGTCATGTGTTAGGGTTCTGTGTGGTTCACTGCCTTTCTACTGATTGTCTTATTAGATGTTTGCACATCTACATCTGGCCTACATAAATGATTTCTCTAGTTGTCTTGAGTAAACTTGCAACAGCAAAATAGTATGCTTCTGCTAGAGTGTGTATTCCTCCGGCGTGTGTGTGCATTCCCAAAAGCACAATACTTTTTCAAAGTCCTTAAGGCAGAGGAATGTTAATGTGATTGCTTTCAGTGCTGATTGTACTCTGCACTGAGCAAGTTCTGTTCTGCCCTGAGTCGCTTATTGACTAGAGCCTGATGGCAAATGGCAGGAAAACAATACTGCGGGTGGGTAGATAGATAGACCTCTTGGGCTTCTGTCCAGTAATGATGGGATGCAAATGTTATTTGTAATGAAAAAAAAAACAAAAACAACCCCAAACCCAAAACAAACCACTTTTGGCTTTGATTCTCTGCATTAAACAGGGTTGGGAGTGCTGTGCTCTGCAGTTTCTGTAATCCTTTTAGCACTGAGCTGTGTAATGTTGGTCTTTCATTAAAATACTCTTGAGGATAAGGAAGAGCAGATATACTCCTGACCTTACCAAATTTAGCATTTTGGAAAGAAGATTCAAATTTTAATGTCAAATAGCTGTTGTGTCAGTCCAGAGAGAAGTAAATGAAAAGAAAACTGAAAAGCTGAGATGTAAAAAGGTTAAAAACTATGTTTCAGCAATAGGCTCTGCAGAAACCAATTGCTCTGATGTAGATTAAGCTGTATGTTGACCTTTCACAGAATAAGCATTTTTCTCTACTGTCATAGTATGAATGCACAAAATAAGCAATGTTATTAGAGAAGACACCCAGACTGGTAGACTTTGAAGAGATTATGTCAATGAGTCATGACCCACCCATTCAGAAAATGAAATGAAGGTTAGAGCTTGTACATATAAAAAAAAATTGACTGAAAAATGGCAATTATGTTTCTCTCTTAAAAACATCTTGGTCATAAAATCTGGGATTATTTAGAGTTTGTGTACTCAAAAACATAAACATAACTATAACTATAACTACCACAACTATAACTATAACTATAACTAACTATAACTATAACCATAACCATAACCATAACTAAACTATAACTATAACTATAACTATAACTATAACTATAACTA